>PVQA01000181.1:0-120332 GCA_002980515.1 Fusarium burgessii | reverse complement strand
TTTTTTTTTTTTTTTTTAAAGAGTTTCAATTCAATACGGGCTTCCAACCTTTCCGTTGGATAAACTTATGCACGCCCTCGTCTTTGAGAATATCGGCTCCTCGACGTCCTGTCAATACACTACGCTCATGATCTACTCCACGAACATAGAACGGGTATGACAAGCGTCCATTGTCTCTCGCTTCATTTTCAAACTCTGTGCCATCTTTCAGTTCCCAAACTGAATGACCCTTGATTCTTTTTTCCACAAAACCGCAAGCCGGGCGGTCAAGTGACAAATACCATCGTCGCTGATGTACACTGCCGATGGTGTTGGAGGCCCCAGGATATGCATTTGTTCTGCGGACCTCTTCATCTTCAAGCTCACGTATCTCACGTTCCATAGCAGAGAGGTTTTCTGTGTTGGCGCCGGCATCAGTGTTTGTAGGGACATCCTCACATTCCTCGTTGCCACTATCCTCCTCATCACTAGTTTCAGGTTGCGTCTCTGTCTGTGTATGGCGACGTCGTCGTTTCCGAGGTGTCCTACCACTTCTTACTCTGCCAGCGACATCTTCTGATCTAGTTAAACGAAGATTCAGGACATATGGATCTGGTAAGCGCGATCCGTGTAGGCGAATTCGGATCTTCCGGTTCTGAAAAGCGGCGTATAGAAGAGCTTGTTGTGTTGGTGCGGAGGACGAAACTGGTGAAGACGGTGGAGAAGATGGATCGGTTGTTGGAGCATGCTTGCTTTTACGAGGGAGAATGCTATATGTACCCGTATCCCAGATGAGAAGTGAGCCAGTTGAGGCTGAGGCTGTCTCTATGAGATGGTTCTACACAATCGTTAATCATACTCTTCTAGAAAGAAAACGACACCGTACCCATAGACAGTGAATTCGCGTCTCTGTTGCGTTTCGGTTCAACCGTGTACTCTGAGGGTCGCCCGGGAGACCATACATGATTGCCCAACTGGCGCTGCTGGTCTCATTGATTTGAAGACGGAGGTCATAGTGTGTGCCAGCAATGGGGTGGTCATGTTGATGAATGACGAAATGAGCACCTGTGGAGCTCCCAGAGTTTCTGGTGTATAGAGAGACATATGATGATATTGACAGTGGCGATGGGGTTATTATATGCTCAGAGAGGTGTGTTTTGAAATGGGAGAGATGGTCTTGTACACTGGCTGATCCAGACTCTATATCGGCAGTTGTTGGTGATTGTGAGGACGATGGTGAGTCCAAAGTCCATTCTAGATTTCTTCTTTTAATAAGTGGGTTAGGAATAAGACCAGGACTTGGTGGTCGCTTCGCAGCCATGGTGTCAATTATTTGTTGTTGTGGTTGAGTTAATATCCAGTCATGATTGGCTCTCGATAACTTATGTCTTCTGAAGGGGGTAATATAAGAATTAGCTGATTTTCTTAAGATTGCTAAAAAGTAAGTAATAATTTTATAAAATATGAAATATTATATATTTTCTTTTTTATATATATTTCTTGTAATGTTATAAAAGCATTTAAAATATTATTACTTGTATTTAATCAATTAAGTTGGTAGAAAATATGTCAAACTGGTTTTCTCATATCACCTCAAGGGACGATATCAAGAAGTTACGATCAAAATTTATTGTATAAACTACCTAGGCTTGTGCCATGTTCCCATTTTCCCATCCGAGTGCATGGCTGTATAGTTCATCTACCTTGATACCTGACGAAGATCCTTTCCCGCAGACTCACCAGGACAACTGCCTCGCCATAATCCGTTGCCAATCGATCCGAATCAAACGCCATTCCATGCTTGCTAAATCGCGGATGCCCATGTTCATATAGACCGAGTCACACCCAATCCGAACACTGCAGAAATAAAGAAAGAAAACACACTTTTGCAATAGCATTATTACACTCTGTTTCAGACGTCTTGGGTCTAACTCTTGGGCTCAACAAGAGTCGGCGCAATTCGCCTCTTCTTGGGCCCCTTGCCGTCTTCCTTCTCACCTTCACTCGCATCGCGCTTGGTGCCTGCAACACTAGCAGCGGCACTTCGAGGTGTCTCAGGAGGTGTTGTCAGCGGCACACCAGTCACCTTGCCCGAGTTTGCCGCGGCAATACCTGGAACATTGCCAGAAATAAGGGTTGGGTTGGTGACCACACCTGCTGCCGGTACAGTACTGGCCTGCGTAGTGATAGTCGCAATTGACGACGTCGAATTTGATCTTGCGGGAGACGACGGGCGTTGGGAGGCAAGTGAAGCCGACTGAGGGGGCGAAGGGGCAGTGAATGAGCTCGCCGAGTTACGATGGTTGTGATGCGAACCATTAGGAAATGGTGAAGGGGGAGCAAAGGCGGTTGTTGGGGTAGGCATGGGAGTGCCCTGGTTAGACAAAGTGCCTGTTTGCGACTTGGGTGGACCGATTTCACCCTTATAGATTTCACCGAGTTCTCCAGCTGCGAAGGATAGCGTTGAACAAAAACCATCAGAGGAGGAGATCATCAAAGTCAGACCATCGCTTGACCTAGTAGGTTTGTTAGCATCCGGCTATATGTTTAATAGAAACTTCAGCATACCATGCAAGATCAGTGAAGGTAGCGCAATGAAGATTGCTGACAACACAGATAGGGGTCTTTTGCTGAGTATCGTAAAGTAGAACTGAGTCTTGTGTAGCCACTGCGTAGACCATGCGATAAGGGAGGGAAAAGGCGGGCTTTGGGCCTGGTGTAGTTGAAGCCGTATCTGAGCCCGACGTCTTTGAGTCTGATGTGGTTGATGGTGGCGGAGGGGGATCCATGACAGAAGGAGCTGGTGATGGCTTTGAAATAGGTTCTGGAAGGGATGGGATAGGCTCCTCCGAGGATGATGTGTCAATGGTGATATTACGTGTGACAGGAGGAGACTGCCGCAGTGTGTAAAATATCGGAGAGCACTTTACCACTACTGACGGCTTCTTGTGGCCTGGCAAATGGGCAATTGGGGGCTTGTTAATACCACCACGTGTGTAGATGTAGACTGTGTTGATCACTTCATAAGTAGGCTTCGAGTCTCTCTCAGCTTGGTGTTGGTTTTGGTATTGTCCAGATGGAGTTAATAGCAAGCTGCCATCTGGTGTAAATGTAAGTCGTCTGAAAAACGACGTGAGTGTCTCATTGGCATAGAGGTTCGCATTCTTCATTCCCAATCCGCTGCTCAAAGTAGACGATGGTTTCGGTGACGGGTCCATAGGCATGACGGCGGGCAAAGGCATAGATGGTGCTGGCGATACAGATCGTCGAGAGGAGAATGAAGACCGACGACTATGGCTGACGACACTGGGAGGGTTCATGGGAAGCGCGAACGAAGTAGGGGTGCCTGGCGCAGAAGGCACAGGTGATCCAATCGAAGGTGCAGAATCGAGGACAGCAAGCGACGAGCGATGACCAAAGTCGGGAGGCGCAGGACTGCTAGAGGAGATTCGTCGAGGGGGAAGATCGGCCTTGATATGGCTGGCAAGTCGAGGGGTCTTGTCATCTTGGCTGAGGGTATATTGCCCGTCCTTGGTTTTTAGAGAGTAAATATGAACTGATCGATCGGAGGACTGCGTCGCGATGTACTCGTTGAGGGGATCCCATGTGACACCCTGCACATAATGACTGTGCTCGGCGATCTGGCGCACCAGTGTTCCTGTTTCTTGCGTTAGAGGTTATTGGGTATCGAGCTGATGGTAGTCGTCTGCTGACCTGTCTGAGCGTTGTAGATTCGTGCAATGTTATCCATACTGCCGATTATGAAGTACACTCCGTCGGGAGACCAGGCTAGGTCATATATCTCTGCGCCACTAGATCGACACATATGCTTTGCTCTCCATGACTCCTTGTCTTCAGGAGCATCGGACCCGAACGCTGTCTGGGGGGTTTCGCTTGGTACCCAGAGGATCACGTTGCCATCGTCGCCTGCAGAGGCTAGAAGCTCGCCTGGAAAGGAAGCTGTCAGAAGCGTAAATTTAGAAAGTAAGTAGGAGGGCCTTACCCTTGGGCGCCCAGCGAACAACATTAACGGCCTGGTTGTGCTTTGAAAGCGTTGAAAGGTACTCGACTTTACGATCCTCTCCATCGACTTGAACCTTCCATATTCTGATGTGATTGTCACCACCAGCTGTGGCTAAACGTCCCTTTCCTGAGGGTTCGAAGTGGGCGGAGTAAACGGGGGCATTCTGGTCATGCCAATTGATGATAAGAGGAGCAGCTTTCATCGTGACGGTATGTTTGCGTGATTAGACGGGGATAGAAGCTGCATAGGTGAGGTAGGAGGACGCCGTTTTGAGGCTGTGGGAGAAGAGACTGAAGAGCTCTATTGCTCCTACGCTTGAATGCCAACGAGATCGATGGTCGAAGATGAAAATGGGACGCGTTTCTAGAGTGGATAATAAAAGACAAAAAGAAGGCGAAAGTGGACTCTGGATAATTATTCGAGGTTATCGGCAGTATGGAATTGGCACGGTAGTGCCAAAAGTAGAGTAACAACAGGTGAGTTTTGATGGTGGAGAGTAGAGCTCCAGGCTGGAGCTGATGTGGACCTTTGAAAGCCTTTGATTAGACGCCAAGGCAAGCTGTAGGAGCTACCTTAAGGGGGAGAACAACAAAGATCAGTAGACAAGTCAACTGTTGCTGATTGATTGCATCCGAGAAATAAAGGGAGAAGGGGAAATGAAAACCAGAAAAGGAACGAAGCGGAAGTGAATGGGTGGAAAAGAGGAGCCAAACGGCACGATTGAGGTTTATTCCGGCGGATACAGGATACCTTACAGACCTCACATCGCTTTACTGTCACTGTCACTGTCACTGTCACTGTAACTGTCACTTTCTTACGACCACGAGGAACAAGGCACGAGGCACAGGGCGTTTTGGCGTTCCTTCAGGCGTGTCACCAACCTCAGTTGACTAACTAAACTAAATATGCAAGGCGCTGCAGCTGGACGTAGTGGATAGTTTTACCTAGTAGAGGTTAAGTTGCGGCGGACGCGCGGGCGATCACACACATGGGGGATGGATCAAATGGATCCAATGAAGAACATCGTCCAATTCATGGATGGATGCATGTCACGAGGGGACAACTCACCTCACTCAGGGCCAGATCTTGCTTTTGTTAGTGTACTGTAGCAATGAATTTTCAGTTGCGGAGGTCCAAGACAATCGCGCCGCAGCCAAGCGTTAGACCAAGGAATTAGTCGACTTTGCCGAGTACCACGATGCCTATTACCGAGTACACTGTAGTAGTGTAGTCAGCACAGTTATTAAAGTGGTTGCCAGAGCGGCTGCATCGTGTACCAGGGAGTCTACTGGGGTTCTATGGAGGGGTCTATCAGGTGCTGATGAGACTGAGACGGGCGAAGTAGCACCAATCGAAATGGGGGCCAAAGCTCATTAGCCCAGAAAGGAGGTGAGCACAGGACACTCACTCAAAAGACCCGTCCTCAAAAGAACCAGAAACAAAAGTTTAATACCTCCTTGATTCTGTTACTTGGCATGTATCAAAGTTAACGTTTACATGTATGCATGTGCTGGTTGTGGAAACATCCGGTTTACGCAGGCGAGGAGGCCATGGAAACCACCCGCTGTTGTTGGCAGTAGCATAAACTTATGCATGTAAAACAAGTGGTTCAATTCCGGTTGGCTGTGTTTTAGTCACTCATTATATTGCATCACCATGGCCTTTATCTTCTATCATAACACTGGTGCTTTTCCAACGCATCTGAGGTCTTAAATATTTTACTTACATAAAATAAATAATCGACCTGTTGAGAGCTGATCAGTGAGTTATCATATCAAGCCAATAATTTCAATGTGCTAAGTGGAGAATGTCTCGCGGGAAAAGGCCAGCCGCCATTAGGTCAAAGTACCCAATCATATTGGTCGTCTTGATCATCTCGCTATCACTGGTCTGAATCTCAATCATATGGAGACCACGATGGGTTTTTTCTCAGCTCTTAGGATTTCTGGCAATAGAGGGATGGCATGGATATCTATGACAACCACAGATATCCGTTCGTATTAGATATATTGAACGTTTCGGTTTCTAGTATTATTTGTATGATATAAAATCTTGATAGCCATGGCTATTAGAGACTGGACCTATAATTTCGCTACTTCATTAAAGTTATCTTTGACTTCGGCCATGTGATAGGATCGTCTATTTATGGGATTGAGTTTGAGGAACAAGTTAGAACAGATTCAATAAGCTCAGTGACACCTCCCTGAATAGGTACCGTAGCTGTATTTCAAAGCCCAGCAGCGACTTGGTTGATGAGTGTAATATCGGCATCTGTGCAAGCCAGATTCCCTTATCCCAGACATCCCTGAGACATAAACAGGACCCTGCATATACGCAGCTACGTTTCCTAGTTAACCTTAATCACGACATAGAATATTAGTACAAAAACGAGGACAGCCGCCATATTTTGAAGTAAGCGATTCTCCTCCCCTATATCTTTAAATAATAATATTAAGGATTTGATAAATATAAAAATAAATAATTTAATATTCTTTTTACTTCTCATTACATATATAATTCGGTCTCAAATATAATATAAACCTAGCTGCATATATAACATAACCACACAACTAATTAATAAATCAGCTGTAGAAATCCTCTAATACACCATCGATATAAACAGGGTCTGCAAACACGAGTACTCGTTCTTATGGAACGACTAGTATTTATCCAAGTCTTAGATCTTGGTGACACCAAACTCATGCCCCGGGTTAAACATTCCCGTCTCTGAGTAATACATCTCCCATAGTTTCATCAACCGCTCCATGATACCTTGTTTTTCGTCAGCAAGATCATGTAACTCGCCTGGGTCGTTCTTCAGGTTATATAGCTCCCATCTATCCTTCCCCCCTTTTAAGCGGAACACCCGCCAAGTCAAGGACCGTTGGTAGAACATCCATAGCTGTGCAGAATGAGTCTGTATGCGACCCTCCAGACCTGGTAAAAGGAGGATATCGAACAGGCATGGCCATCGAATACCGCCTTCAGTAACCCAAGTTTTGAACCCCCCTCGACGGAGCCATGGATGCGCACGCCCACTAGGGGCCATACCAGATATAGGAGTCCGCCATTCCCATATTTTCAATCGAATTGTTATAGTATTTGTTGATTATTCTTGGAACACTGCCAACACTGCCCTCGGCTCCGTTGTCCGATATGAAGAAGATAAAGGTATTGTCCAGTTCGTCAACAGACTCGAGATAGTCGACCACGCGCTCGATATTGACGTCGATTTGATCTGCCATGGCAGCATAAACTTCCATTTCCCTCGCCGACTCGGCGTTTTCAGCGGACGACATCTTATCCCACAGTTCGGCGGTCATGGGAGCTGGTTCAGTGTTTTCAGAAATGAGTCCCAATTCAACCTTTCGCCAACCTTCGTTTGCGTAAAGCTGCTGGTCCATCATCATAGATACCCTTATACTTCTTGATCGTCTCTCGTGGTGCTTGTAGAGGCCAATGTGGTGCAGTGAATGGTAAGTAGGCAAAGAATGGCTTCTCAGTGTCTTCACGATCTTTTAAATAATCAATTAACTTTTCTGAAAAGGTAGTTGTCGAGTAAAAGTCGCTTGGAATATCCACTGGGTTCTTTCGATCTAAGAATCTGTCGTCTTGCATCCAGAACTTGCCAGCGTTCATGGGCGTGAAGAACCCATACACTGGGTCATCAAGTTGTGGTTCGTAGTTTTAGTGATTGCAGCATCCTGATATGAAGACATAGCTTTTGTCAAAACCTCTCGCCTGGGGTGAGGTCTCAGTCGTCGTACCTAG
Source organism: Fusarium burgessii (assembly GCA_002980515.1). Lineage (NCBI taxonomy): Eukaryota > Fungi > Ascomycota > Sordariomycetes > Hypocreales > Nectriaceae > Fusarium > Fusarium burgessii. The sequence goes on along the minus strand of PVQA01000181.1, from coordinate 112,558 downwards.
ATGCCTAGCGATGGATGTTAACCTTTGCCTAGAGCTGTGAAGTTGCTTTCAACGTATCGTTTTTTAGACATAATAGTATGGTAACCAACATCTTGAAGAATCCCACTAAGTGCAGCAACGTGAAAGTTAAGATAGCCCTCATACCCAGGCCTGTTCTTATACTTATCCATGAACCTTGCAATGTGCTCTGTCATCTGGCCCAGGCCCGCAATATGGTTATCTGTTCCGGAGAGGAGCATGCTCCTTATTGGTGAACACGCTGAAGCTGTATGGAAATTGGTCAGTCGCACGCCCGTCTCTGACAGGCGATCAAGATTCGGAATCGCTATTTTGGAGCCGAAGCATCCAAGGTCACTGTAACCCAAGTCATCTGCGACGATGATGAGAAGGTTTGGTTGTTTGCGGGTGGGAATAGAACCCATATTAAGCTTAGACACCAAGAATGGGTTATGATTATGAGTTAGGTGAGACATTCCCGGCAAAAGAAACAGGGAGAATTCCCGACATTTACTCACAATTCGATTCACAATCTGGGGCTAGATACTTCATTAACTGCTGAAGGAGCTCATTTGGAGTGTAGGGTCAACAGGGTCTGGCGTTCAAGTCGAGCGGGCGCTTGAGATCCACCTAAACCCGTCTATCCGCGTCTTGTCCGTCTCTTCATTTTCTCTTGTAAGAACCTATTCATGCCCAAAATGCCTAAATAAAAACCTAGGCGAGTCCCAAAGGCTGAGTAGATAGTTGTAAGTCCCAGCCTGAAGGATACGCGCCCCATATGCCTACTGAACTGACCGGCCCCTCTCTGGCATTGCTCCGATCATGCTCCGCTTCCGTTCTTCCCCGTCATCTCCGTCCCGGCAGATACGGACCCGCCTACCCGCGTCGCCAAAACAACCAATTGAACCCCGAAATGCGGGGAACACCCAGCACGCCATTGACTTTACCAGAGATGGACGACTATCGAGTTGCAGGTTCAGTTACCCGAAGCTGAAACTACAACCATGCCTTGAGAACATTTACACTCTGTCTTTCCTATGAGCTTGCTCGGGGTAGGAATCAGATAAGCCGCCGTCAACGACACAGAGTCGTAATCTGGTAAGGAAAGTCAAAGGTTTGAGACGAGGAGCAGTAAGCTTTTTGGCTTGGCTAGGAGTAGGGATACAAGTATAAATGATTCATGTGCTGAATATGATTAGAAGTTGCAACCCTTTTTGTAACTGGTATATGGCCAGAAACGGCATATATTGTAATACGATGTTGTCGTAAAATATGGGAGCTTTGCCGAAGCTTTGAACAGCGCATTTCTGTGGGATAAGTCTTTTTGCTTCCCTGGGCTAAGGTACTAGGCCGACCCGGACTTGAGAAAACTCGACGGATAATACTAACTACTTAACATCCTCATAGTGAATTACCCACTTTGTCTGAATATTTCTGTCATTTCAGATCGACGTCTTAAAGTCAGTAGGTAATGTAGTGGAGGACACTATGTCAGTGACATGGCCGGGAATACGTACAGTGGAGGCGCTAAAAGACAGTGCCGGTTCCTAAATACGCAGGTACTCCCCCACTCCAGCTTCACGCGCCGCTTATTACCTTATCATTCAGCTACAAACAACTGAAAGCCCAAGCTTAACGCGTAAAAAATGCGCCGACCTACACAAACGTCATAGTTCGGCAATCATTACTTTTACCTTTTCCCCCTGCCTTGGCTTATGTTAAACCTTCGAGCCGTTACTCTGCGATTCTCAAGTCAATTAGCCCTTTTGCAGAAGAGATGTCAGGTTGGTCTTGGTCGCCTAAACAGGCCATGCTACAGATGAGGATGAATTACCAACCGCGTCCTAATATTCCACCTCAGAGCCTTCCCAGCGTGCCAGCTCTGAATCTATCTCATCCTCCTACTCCAAACCCAGTTTTGCCTGGGTATAATCATCAGTCTGTTGATAACAATTCTGGTCCTCCGCCTGTTTCTAATAACCCTCCACCACCTCCGGTTCCCATTCCCGGCCCTATCCCCAACAACTCAACTACTCCTAGTTACTACAACCCACCTCCACCATTTGTTCCTCACACATCCAGATCTCAAGCATCAGGCGGTCCACCCTCCCTTACGAACACCCCATCTATACCAAGAGGAATGCCTCCCGCAGTGCCGCAAATTCCAGCTCGAGCTCCAACCACGACAACCACCGGCTCTAGGAAGCGCAAGTCTGATGTTGCCCCCGAAAACACCCAAGAGGAGCTTTTCCCAGCCAATGTGCCGGACATCGACAGCGAAGATGAACGCCTAGATCTTCATGACCCAGATACTTGCAATGCCATTCGTCGTAAAATTCGCAACTGGATCGATTCTGGTGCTCAGAAAGTTGGCGAGTTTCAAAGAACTATTGGAGTCAGTGGGAAATCATACAATAGCTTTATGAATCGAACTGGCACATGGGATGGCGAAAACACCGATACGTACATCAAAGCCCATCGCTTCTTCAAGAAGCGTGAGCTTCAGGGACTCCCTCTCAAGGCCAATAAGCCTAAGAAAGCAAAGACAGCTGCTTCCGCTAAGGCCCTTGAAGAAGCTCTTGATGTGAGCAAGGTTGACCCTCTTCCTGGTGAGGCGGACGGAACAGTTCCTATCTACGATACCTGCGATGAGATTCGCAAGAAGATTCGACCTATGCTAGCCAAGGAGGGAATGACCCAGGCAGCTTTCATCCGCGCTCTCAACAAGAACCTCCCTGAAGGAAAAAGCGTATCCCCAGCCAACCTGCGATACTTTATGGGCCGTAAGGGAGTCCGCGATGGCAACACCAATATCACTTTTTATGCGGCCTATGTTTTCTTCGAAAAGAAGCGTATTCAGGCCGGCAAGCCCAAGACGGCATTCCGTGAAAAGATGGAAAAGGCGTGGGGCAGCAAGGGCTTCGATATCGAGCACGGAGGAAATCAGCAGTATACTTGTTTTGCTGGTGAAGAGCCGGTGGTGGATGAGTTTGGTAAGATTGACTTTGTTGTAACAGGACGACGCAGGTGAGAGCGATGTATTGGATTATGGAAAGAAGAGGAGGAAACAAATAAAATGGGGCCAGATTCAAATGCCTTGATATTGTCTGTTAGCATAGCATTTTGGTCTGATTTGGCTGTATTAGATAACATAGATGTTTGAACAGGAATAAGGGAATAGCAGAAGGGCGTATCTGACGGTATTGGTTCTAGTCTATCTTGAGCAAAGGAAAAGTATTATCACCCCTGGCATCCTCAATTATTTGCATAATTGCCAGTACTTTCTCCTCTTCTAACCGACGACCGATTACTTGGACGTCTACTGGTAATCCGTGCATGGCGTTGGCATCATACAATTTATAGGCACCTTGGGCAACGTCATTGGACTATTGAGATTGAAGTCTCTTGGCAGTTGATCCTGGGTCTTGTCGACATGTGTTACAGGCAAAACACCGGCGGTATAGTCGAGCTATCCCGGATTAGCTTCGCTGTCTTAGTTGCTGCTGTCGTGCAACGTACCAAGCTGAGCATGAAGGTGAAGCCACAGCTACTGCATGCATCGTGCATGCCCCTATGGGGGACAGCTGGTGTAGCGTTTGGAGGGGCGATCAAGCAATCAATACTAGAGTTGTCCCACCACTCAAACCATTTCCTCTTGTAAAGCTCGCGCTTGGCATTGAGCTGCTAGATCTCGTATCTAGATTGAGGATGCTAGTTCCGAAATACCAACCCATATAGCGTCTCTTCGAACATACTTGACCCAAAGGTAGTGCAAGTATTTCACAGGTGGAGGAAGACTGAAATAGAAGCTCATCTGGTCAGCACCCGGGTCGCTCCACTCCCCCCCAACGGAAGAATGACTTGACAGTCTTGAGACCGTCACTACAGAGAAGAATGGAGGCTAGACATGGAGCTTCATAAGGGGAAGAAGGGTTAATCTCCACAATCTCATGACCTGCCTCTCGTAAAGCAGTCTCCGTCATTTCCAGGGCTCTTCGACAAGCAGGACTAAGGTCCACGACGCCGTCTGTTCGAAGAATTCCAACTCGTATAGTCTTCTTCTCAGTAATTAGATTTTGCTTTGACGCTAGTCGTATCCCAGCTATATAACTTCTACTGAAGCTTTCATCCAGCTGTAGATAAACGCTCAAATTGGAGTTCATCTTTGGCGAAATTATCATAAGAATAATTCATTTATGACTGAGTACTGCCTACTGCAGTGTAAAGGAAAGCCATTGGGCATGCAAGTCAACGAGGTAGAGTTGTGAAATAGTGTTGGAGCCGGCTTGAGTGCAGATTCCGGAATGTCAACGTTGGATTGTTACATGATCCTGGCTGCCAATCAATACTGAAGAGCTATCCTTCTACAACTTCACTAACAGCATCATTCCCAGAAAGCGGGAACTCCCGTATAAGCCATATTAATGAGAGTTAGACTACCTTATACTTTAGTATTCTTATGCATTTATGATAATATTATTAGTAGCTATTTTATGATAAACCCCAACATAATCTTCTTACTTATTACGCATAAACCTATCGTTATACAGTTTTATTTTAACATCACAAGACTTAGAATGTTGCTTTCATTACATTCAAGTACTAGACGTGAATACAAGCGTCGATATGAATGCTTCTCTACTACAGAGGCCAACTAACTATGGCAACCTTTATAACAAGAAATATAAAGAATTTGTCCCATTGAAGACCAGGTCGTCGTTTGCCTAGATAGGAGAACCTCCAAATCCTAGGATGATCTACTCTCGTCTAGATACCCGACCTCGGGTAGGATAGGTACGATCGGAGAACTAAGCCCCGTGCTCCGGCGCGGAGATCAAATGGCCCGTGCACCCACCACTCGGAAAAGAATGGAGGTTGGGTATCAGAAGCTTTTGTACCTAGTTCTCCACTTGCATGAAGGACCGGTCACCGTCATATGAGAAGAGCCTGTAACAATCTTTTCTCTTTCACCAACCACCACCATGTCGGTCGATCCGCAGCAGCTGTTGGACACGGTAAGACATGCGGCTCTTTTTTCAAGACATTTAACTTATTGTACCGTAGCTCTCCAGCCAAGTTCGCCAATACGCCGACGTTGCTTCCGAGTTCATTGATAAGAATGTCGACCGCGCCGCCGTAGTTGTCAGAGAGACTCTCTCCACCTCGGAATGGGTGCCAGAGTCTGTCAGGCCTAAGCCTCCGGTCAAAGAAGTTGTGGCAGTGGTTTCTTTGGGGCGTTTCGAAAGGCTCCAAAACTGGATTGCCGAACACAAGATCTTGACGGGCATGATCGTCTTGACCTGCGGAACCGTTGTTTATAAAGGATACTATGAAAGCCGATCCATGAGAAAGACAAGACGAGCGAGGAGGGCCAGAAATGGCGGACGTACTGATGTCGTCGTTATCGCCGGATCTCCATCTCTTCCTTTGACGAGATCTTTGTCTTTGGACATGGAGAGACGGGGATTCATCGTCTTCATCGTCTGCAACGCAGCTGAAGATGAATCCATGGTTCAGGCCATGAAGCGACCTGATATTCGACCTCTGAGCATTGATACAACTGACGTGAGTTTGTCTTATGGGCCTTGGCACGATTATACTGACATTTTTCCCAGCCTCCCAATGCTGGCTCTGCCATCGAACATTTTGCCCACTTCCTCCAGTCACCTCAAGCTCCTGGTCCTGGAATGAAGCCTAACCAGCTCACTTTGAAATCCGTTATCCTGATCCCAAGCCTCCACTACCAGACATCTCCTATCGCAACCATCCCACCATCCAGCTTTGCCGACCTTTTCAATACCCACCTCCTCCAACCCATCCTTACAATCCAGGCTTTCCTACCACTACTCACATCTCGCTTGAATCCTATCGGAGAAAAATGGATTCCTCCGAAGGTTCTAGTCTTTACTCCTTCCATCATTTCTTCCATCAACCCTCCATTTCATGCGCCTGAGGCTACCGTTTGTTCGGCCCTGTCAGCTTTCACTGAAGTCCTCACCGCCGAACTTAGACCCCTCGATATTCCGGTGACCCACATGCAGCTCGGCACGTTCGACTTCTCCAGTTTCGTCCCTACTCGTGGCGGTCCCAACCAAGGCCTCGTTACTGCAGGAAACCCTGAGTCTCCTCTCGTCTGGCCTGAGGGCGCTCGACACGTGTATGCTCGCAACTTTGTCGCCCAAACTAGCTCTGCCATCTCCGGAGGTCGTATCCGTGGACTGAAGGGAAGCTCCCTTCGACGCCTCCACAACTCTGTCTTTGATGTGATTGATGGTTCTATCACTGCTGATACCGTGCGAGTTGGCCTCGGCGCCAGCGTCTACGGCTTCGTTGGACGATGGGCCCCCCGAAGTCTCGTCTCATGGATGATGGGCATCCGTCGGGTTGATGAGCTTTCTACGTGGAAGACAAGCTCCTACGAAGGCTCAGAAAGCAGTGACGATGATGACGAGAGCGAGAAGGGCGAGGGAGAATCAAGCGAATTTGTCGCTGTTCCAACAGAGGCTAATGTTTGGCATGCTGAGAATGAGGGAGCTATGTGGACTCCCCAGGCATCTGAGACTGCTTGAGTGATGAAGATGAAATTTATGCAAACTGGATCTGCATAACACGCATTATGATGGGACATGTAAAACGTTCGATTTTGTTACATATAGACGCCGTCACGACTCCAACTCTTGAATGATTTTCATATTGCGGCTGTTGGAAAAATACAAATCCAATTGCCTTGAATCGGGAGCATTTCTCTTGACCACTGCTTTGGTATATCACAGTTATATGAACATTGTGACATGGGAGTCATGTGGGTATCATCATCTGAGTAAAAGTACAACACAGGTAAAAATGTGGTCTTAGTGACCTCTTCCGCGGTAACGGCCTCTTCCTCGCCATTTTCCTCGGCCACCATGACCACCATGACCTCCCCTATGTCTGCCTCCATCGTCCCGATCTCTATCTCTTGGCTGATCGCGTGGCCTGTCCATATCATCCTGAGCAGAGTCCATTCGAACTTCTTCGTCCTTCTTTTCCTCTGACTTGAGGGTCGGCTTCTCCAGATCCTTTGACCACTTGGGGTGAGCGCCTTCCTTGCATTCGGGTCCATCGGGACAAAAACCGGCTAGATAGAAAACACAGAGTTTCCGGCGCACATGCTTCTTTGAACAGTTGGGCCCGAGGGGACAGAAACCCATATCGTAGTGAGGGCAGGGTGGTAGTCGACTTTGAGGATCGATATGAAGGTATAGGCATTCGTCACCATTCGAGCAATACCCATTCCGCATAAAGAAATTACATTCAGGCATCTTTCGAAGGTTGTACTCGTGAAGGAACTCGCAATGCTCGCCCTTTTTGCACAGGCCACGCAGCCAATGTTTACACACAAGAGAGTTAAGACCGCCACTCGGCTGTGACGTCTTGGAATCAGAGACGTGACGTTCAGGACATCGTGTGCCGTTAGGACAGTGGCCCGACTGGAAGGCTTTGCATATTGGCCGATCGGGAGACAGGCCGACCTGGTACGTTTGTCGAAGGAAGGGTGAGAAGCGGAAGTTGTAGGGTGTGGCAGAGTGGTTGAGAATGGCGGAGGCGGGAGATTCGACGGCGCCGGGCATGATGTGAGGATGGCGCAGGCTGGTCGCCTACAGAGAAGTAAACAGCTGCTTTATTTCTAGTAATTCTCTTTCAGAATTTCGTGTGAAGTCGTTGTAGGTGCTACTTGGTGCGCGTTGTAATAGTTGTTATGTTGATGTCAAGGTCAAGATTCATGTCAAAGCTTCGGTAGCTAACATTTTCCAGTAGCTGCAGGTGCGGCCAAGGTTTGTCAGCGACCAGGATCGCCGCTGACCTAACGTCACACCCACACGAGCTTGCTTGAACTTCAGCATCACTATTGGTACACGCCAGTATTATAATTTACTTTTTTCATATAGCAATGTTGTATATTGAAATGTGGAATAGCCCACCAAACAAGTGAAACAAAAAACGAAAGCTCCATCACTTGGCAGATTGTTGTTGCCGCGATCGCCGGTGCTTCTGGCAACGCTCGAAAGAATGAACCTCCTCAACATCCATCTTGTGTTACATCCTCAAACACTAATTATGAAAGTTATTCAGCCTCAGTAACCCGAAATCAAGAGATATCACGAATCAAAGTCAGAATCCGCCTCAGGGCCTTGGCCCCAGTTCTTTTGACCATAAACGATACGGCAGTTCATATATCGATGGGGTTTAGCATTCCTGAGGCTCTTACAAGCCTGAGATACCATCTTTTTTCGCTCCTCTTCTGGTATTCCTAAAGCATTCAGCGGCTTGGCAGCCATCGAACCAATCAGGTCTAGGATGTTGACTTCCATCAACTTCCCCAGATCTTTCTGTCCTTCGTCCTGTGGCCAGCATGAGATGGGCACTTTCTCACGCACCGCGTGAACTCGAGTGAAGCCAGCGGCTATGAGAGATTTCCCAACGTCTTTCTTGCCAAAGTTGGTACAGCCATACCTTCGTATCCCCTGAGCGCAGGTATCGAAGAAAATTCGCAATGGATCGTCCTTCTGCATGGTGCCATCGTCGCAACGGACTGTGTAGTCGAAATCTTGAAACTCGATCCATCCGCCATCCTTAATGTGTCTCCCCTTCCGTTAGCCAAGCTTTTCTTTCGGGAATTTCCACTTACTCGTGGGCATTAGCAACCATGGTGTCCAGGTCAAGAAGAAACCCAGTCATCCCTCTGAGGTGGACCAGATCAAAGTCATTACCATTGGCCCAGTAGGGATCCTCGCAGTCTTCAACAAACATAGATGCATTTGGAGGCATCGATTTGGGTTGGATAGGTGACAGGTCGGTTCCTATCACACTCGTCTTGTCATACTCATCCGCCACTGAGTTTTGTTAGAAAAGCACTGCAGTCTTGCCATATTAGCTTACCGTCCACCACCCATGCCCCTACGGGTTGTGAGTACAAAAACAGCTGAAAGCGTCTTCGGTGCTTACCATTTCCTGTCCCAAGATCGATGATCTTTGTCGCGTCTTTGCCTACCTCGGACAAAAAGAATTTACCATCCTGCATCGACGAGCTGTTTAGCTTGGGCTTGACTTCGAATACCGCTGTCCAATTGTCTTAACATACCAGGAGTTGCTGCATAAGGAAATGCTCAGCTAGCTCGCGATACTGCTCGCCTTCATCATTGGGCAGCGGATATCTGCCAGCCAAATAGGCGTGATAACGTCGACCGTGAGAGTGCTCATAGTCGAGTGTGCTAGGTGCCTGCGAGGTGCAACAACTTGAACAATCGTCCAGTTGCAAGCATTCAGAACGAGCATCGTCAAATATGAACTTATACTCATCCGTATCTTGGTCCGTGGGAGTGTATATCGTCTCAATTCCTGGCTCGGAAATGAGAGAGAAAGAGTGGCTATCGGTCTCTTGCATCTTGTTTGTGAACTAGTGGAAAGAATTTGAAAGGGAGACAGCTCAGCTATACAGAATAGGGACTCGGCGCTGTTTATCATCTGTTGGGATGCTCTACTACAGTTGTGCCACATCAACCATCTCTGTGAAACCAGCAAAGTAAAGGGATGGGCATTTCTGGCTTCAGCATTTCAATATACCCTCTGTGGGAGGTCATGGGGCAGCAACACTGCACGTTTGCTGCCATGATGATGACCCCCCTCCTTTTGACAAAGAGATTCAGCTCTTAACATTGGTGAGATGAAATTTCTGTGCTACAGCCTACATACTTGTGCGAGTCGTTGGTGATAAGCTATGCGGATGGCGCATAAAGACAATCTGCGATTCGACTGTTGGTTTGGTTTGCGAAGAAGGGGGTCACCGTGCCGAAGAAAGGGCCAAGAAACCCCTTCAATAAACTTAAACTGAAACAAAATGAAGTCAGTAGGTCATAGAACATTCCATCAATGGGTATTCAGTAAAGGATGTTGTTTTGTGGTCCTGATATTCGGGCTTCATTGGAGATGCGAAAATGTTTAACACCATCGTTTGACAGATCTCAAACCTAACATTGATTGATCAACTAGGATCGGGATTCAGATGGGATACAGAGTGCGCCTCTTGTCGCTTACTGCTGGGCGAGGTTGCCTCGCACATGTGCAAAGGAGTCTTGCAGGATTCCGCGCCCTCCACCGTGTTGCTGATCACTTGTTGGTCTCACATGTTGAACCAGCACTTTTTTTTTTTTTCCACTATTGACTAACACTAACCACCGGGTATTACCTTTCGGATATTGCCCAATACTAGTTAGAAGGCACATCAGATATGCCAATGTATTTATTTCGATGAGCATACATACACAAGCTTGTTTCTTGGCTCTATCTCAGGTGCCAAGCAGTCAGACTTGCATAATCAGATACTATATTTGGCAAAATCGATCATGTACTCCCCAATACCTAGCCTCATAAATCGATACTTTGGGTCATTGGCAGGACAATCCAATACCTCGCATGCGATGCTGCTGATACGGAAGGTGGTCCATGTAAGTACAGAGATATCCAAAGGAAAGCCGAGGCCAAAGATTTCCGGCATTCGAGCCATCAATATCGATGAAATATTTCATTGGTGCTTTTCTCAGTTCAATATGATTCAAGAGCAAACAATCACCTGAAATTCCAGAGTCCCTGGGCTCTGCACTTGTCACCAAATTCGACCATCATCGGCAATAGAGCACGGTTTCTGCAGACAGGCGCTAACTTTCATCCCGAGATTGAAGAACTGCGGTAGGCTATCAGCTACAAATCCCCAGGCTGCCACTGCGAGTGCTTGATCCCCTAGTCAATTATCTCAAATTAACTTGCAACACAGTACCTATTCCTGTGCATCCATGTGCTGGCAGATTCAGGTTGTTCCGCTTGCCTCAGCATCAAAACTGAGAATTGATGCACTGACAAACTAGAATCAGCCGGAATTGTCAACCGGAATCATTAATTGTTAGAGATGGTTGGCCCTGGCTCAATCGTATCAGACAGGGACAAGCTAACAATGCAAGCCAAAAGTGTTTGGTCCACTGAATACTGCGCCCAAATCTCATCGTCGTCCCCTGACGATTTTTATTATGGAACCAATCTCACCATCCGTGGTAGCGCGTTCCAAACGTCCTTTGACCTTCCAGAAGTTTGATGGCAGGGCCTAGCAGGGTGAATCCATGGAGCCGCACGGTTGTTTGACACGCTTATCGGAAAGTTGTGTTATGACTCGGCGCTTCTTGTGCAACCCTCGAAGATGCTGTACCTGGATTGTCCCGGTCGCCAAAAATGGACGTTGCGACATCAAGAACAATGCTGCTGTTGAGCGCGTGCCTTCTGGTTAAGACTGTTTCATCCCTTAACAATGCTGCTTTTCCAAGCAGAACTGCGAGCTCGCCCCGATCCTGCGACGTGATTGATTGGAAGCTTGGCCCTGTTCAGCATTGCCTCTTGTTTACCGAAGGCATATGACACCTCGGAACGCAACGCGGCTCATCTTGAGAACATGAATGGCAGCCAACGCCTCGCTATGCTGTTTTTAGGTGTTGGAAACGTGTCTCATTTGCGGGCCTGTATGTCAACGTGTTTCACCTCTTGCAAATCATGCATGGCAGGGCCGTTTATTTAATGGTTCGGAGAGGCCGCAAACGTCAATGCTTCATCATATCCATTTTCCCAAGCAAAGATGGAAGCTCATCTTGTGGTTAGAAACACCTACCTCATGGCGGTAACAGCTCAGGGTCTTGTACGGACTGCTCTCGAAAAGGAAAAGAGCGTTCTCGCCCCGGATCTCCATCTCCATTCGAAGTTGGGTTGCCAAGCATCTCCAGGCGTCATTTCTCGAGGCACAGATTACACCTTCTTAACAAGGCCCGAATTGGCGTGGTCAAAGCATCGAAAAGTCGGGCTAACAACAGAGAGAGCAATTTCACGGTCTCCCATGAAGCCACAGCCTCTCAGCTCTGACAACCGGCAACGCGTTTGTGTTTCTTCCAATGCCTCCCCGCAATTATGTCATGTATCATGGTTCTACCGAATCCAGGACCCTCCGTAATTTGGATGCTAGTCCCTGCTCTCCGGGCATCACCTAGATGGCCGACCCTCTATTAGCTGGCTGCGACTGGTGTTGAGTATTATATAGTCCTTAATCCTTTCTCTGTCGCTGTCAGCCATGACTCCCATCGGTAGTCTCTGGTGCCTAACGTTGTTGACCGACACATCAGCTCTGATCCCTCCAACATCTTGACCATCAGTTATTTCCTCTGCTCTTGTAGGTCGGGTTTTTAACCAACACTCCCAGTCAAATTTATTTCTCACTCTCTTTAAATTCACTTGATCTTTTATATCTCTTATCATGAGCTCTTCGCGCAAGTCGCGGATTGCGTCAAGCATGTCCAATGTCATGTTCACAAATGCTGTATACTTTCCCAACTACCGGATATACCAAGGAGATACACCAGGAATGCTTAACTATAGTTGTATCAACCACGTTTACTATGCCTACGCCAGTGTTTCAGCCGACGGCGGTGTTTTCGTAAGTTTTATTCACTGTTCATTTCAAACATCTCGGCAATGGGGTACTGACTCAGAATCTGAATCTAGCTAAGTGACGAGTGGGCGGATGCTGGTGCACCTGTTGATGGTGTACAAGGCGGGCTAGGATCCCTCATGCACCTCAAGCAGAAGCATCCTCATCTTCGAGTTGTTTTGTCGATTGGAGGCGGCAATTCATCAGAGGTTTTCCCCCTGGTGGCATCTAGCACTCTACTACGCGACAACTTTGCCAGATCAGCCAAGGGGCTTGTTGAAGCGTCTGGTCTGGATGGAATTGACAGTTAGTTAAATTTGAGGCAATTTCTCCAAGTCTGGTAGAGAAGCTGACAAAGGGAATCACAGTTGCGTGGGAATACCCTTGCGATGCTCAGCAAGGCTATGACTTTCTTGCGCTCCTGGCAGCTGTCCGCATCCATCTGCCAGAGGAGCATTATGTCCTCACCGCTGCGCTTCCTGCAGCCAAGTCTGTCTTGCAGTTCCTCGATTTGATGGAGATCGCTGATTACCTGGACTTTATCAACTTGATGGCTTATGACTTTTTTGGCTCGTGGACTCCCAAGGCTGGACATCACGCTCAACTCTACGCTATGGACAAAGAAGAAACATCTGCTTCTTCAGGGGTTTCATATCTCATGTCCAAGGGGTTCCCCCCGAAAAAGATCCTGCTTGGTATTCCAACTTTTGGGCGAAGCTTTCTCCACTGTACAGGAGCAGGACACAAATACAAGGGCGTTGGTGGTGCTGAAGATGGCACGTTTGAGTACAATCAGCTCCCACGCAAGGGCTGCAAAGAGGTTATCGACAAACGTCATGTTGCAGCACACTGCACGGGAGCAGATGGCGGCTTTGTGACTTATGATAACCCCGATACTGTCAAGACCAAGGCTGGTTTCTGCAAGCAAAAGGGACTAGGGGTGAGTAACCTAATTGTGGATGCGACGTTAGGTGTCGTACATTCATGTCTTGGACACAAGACCAACCTGTTCTTACCACTTACCGCCGAATATGGTCACTGTATCGCTAACAGTATCTTTGCAGGGCCTCTTCTACTGGAACGGTCCCGCTGATTCCAAAGACAAGTCTAGGAGCTTGGTTGCGGCTGGCTTCCGCGCCCTCCATTCGTCCTGAGCAGTCTTTACCGCTCCTTGTTTAATCACAGCCTGCGTTTTACTTACTAGACGGGAACGATATGGCGTTTCATTATTTTGTAAATGGGCATATACTGGTGTTATCTGGTCACTTTCTACTATGCTTTCTTTGCTCTTGGGCTCATGGAAAAGCTTTACATAACGAAGGTATGCTAGGAAAATGGGGATTCTTTTGGGTAGAGTCAAAAAATAGAGGCAAGGATATGCCAATATCGGAATACATATAGACAATAGACGGGACCGGCGTTATTTGGCAGCTGGTATGGACAAAGGCACTGGATGCCTTATTCATTTCGAACATAAGCTAATGCTTTATTGCCCAACTCATTTGACGTCTTATCACCTTACACCAGATCCAAGATGCACAGTGGCCCTCTTTTTCTATCCATAATCACCCAACGACCAGACCGATTTAAGGAAAGCAGCAAACAAAGGGCGGTATCAGTCAAAGGCAACAGGGCACATGCGCGCTATGTCCACTGAGATGTAGGAGTCGATGAGAGGTGAAGTCAGGCTCCAAAGAGGTTGTGTTGGGCGACAAGGACAAGTCACTGAGAAGTTGACAACGTACGTCAGAGTGCATTGACATGCAGATACATAATGTAACTCTGCAGTGATCCACAGGATAGTCCTGACTCAGGGTCGTGCTCTTGATGACATTCCAAACTGAGATGGTGTTTTGAGGCTGGATTTGTCGCTTTTGAAGACAGTCACATGTCAAGTCACGATATGCTATCCCTGCAGCCAAGCCTTTGGAACATCGCTGCAAACAATTATATTACAACAATAGCAATGCTGCATCTGTCTCTACATCAGACTTTGACATCCAGTCCAGGAAAGGTATCTTAGGGAGTTGTTAGGTAGACTTGGTTGTCTAGGGGAGGTCAGAAAACTTGAGATATAAATTATAAGTAATAAAAATAATTAGATAAAGCTTAGAATAATCTAGGATGTCTTTTGATTAGCTTATTTTTGCATCATAATTGGAGTCTTATATCTTTTTGCTCCCTCAGGGTTGTACATGCATTGAGTAGTACCCACGTGCTGATAAGATAAAGAGCTCCTTTCATCATCCTACGACTCTATAGCCTAAAGAGCTCGGCAGCTTAGCACAAGCAAACAACAGTATCAAAAGACAAACTATCCCCGATTAAAGATGCCACTAGAGTGGACATCGTCTCCTCATCATTGCAAAACCCCAATAACACATACGCTCGACCGAGATGTCTGGCACCGATAGGGTTCCGTCTCCCCCGGAAGCTGCAACGGCGACTTCTGTTCGAGACCCGGATCTGAAGTTTTCCCATAATCAAGCTACAGCTGGTGAAGAGAACAAAGCTATCGAAACCCCGATGCCACCTTTCGAACCATTGTTCACTCTCCTGACAAACTCAACTACAAATACTACTGTGCATCCTCGCGTCCACTACGTCTTCTCCGATGACGACCCTTCGATCCTCTCGGCCAGTGCTCAAGACCCGTCGCACCGATCACTCGTGGTAGAGCTCGCCCCAGCGCCAGAAGGCGATTCTAGTCGATGGACTGTGTCCTGGGCCGCCAGTTTAACGCCTGATTTCGCTGTAACAAACTCAAGCGTAGCTGTCCAACAGAGCGAGGGCGAAGAGAGCGGAGGCGCTGGCTCGCTAATGCTCCGAGTTGAAGGAGTCGAGCGCGAACCAGTTGAGATGCGACCCGACTCTCTACCGAGCTCAGGTAGTGGTGCTATAGGAGGGGAGGATGTCGATGTCTTGGCCGAAGACTTCCGCAGACGGATGGGAGTGCTAAAGAAGGTTGTTGATGAGGCTGAAAAGAGGCGTGTGGTAGTCGTCCAGGATGAAGAGTTTCACAATGCAGAAGAAGACGAAGGTGGACCTGATGAAGCGGTGGTAGACTATGACGGGGACAAAGGGCACGGAAAGGCGAAAGCAGAGAACGATTGATAGGGACTCACTCGAGAAATTCCTTCTTCTTTGACGAGTTTGAGATTCTGTCTTAGCAAAGATGGAAACTTGCCGTCAACAAACAGTGGTAAGCTTATACTGTTATCGTCTGCAGCACTGCTAACGCACTTACAGATGGCGGTCCTACAAGACTAAAACTTCAGCAGCAGCAGCAACATATACAAAAGATGGGCCGATAAGAATATGGATTATCAGGGTTTCAGGTGGACCAGGCACCTTTGAAAATGAATAGGTACAGCTTGGCGTATAGGTTTCTTTGACACGCATGGCGACTGAGTCTTGAATTGTAGAGTATCGATTTGAGTACGGAGTATTTATTGACATTCCCTGAGTCAAATCCAAGATCACAACGTATCAGAACAAGTGAGGAAGCGGAATGTGATTAAAAGTTCATACTATAAACGCCTCCAACTAATGCAAAGAAAATGGAAATCAACGCCAGAAAAGTGGCAGATTCAAACCCGGTTGTATAAACAAAAAGAAAAAAAAGACAGGCTATCGGCCTATAGCAACAGTATGATCCAAATATAATGGGAATACGCAAAAACACGAACACAACTGTCAGCTGCTTTTCCTCCACACGATTCAATCTCGTTTCCTTAGAGCACGTATGTATTCACGAACGAGTGCACATGCCGCCCGTCCCTGCTTTGAATACAATGCATCTCAAAGTCATTCTCCCATCGTTCGACTCCGACTCAGTTCCGCGGTAGCTGAGGTAGATGAAGTCGCCCCCCGCCAACGCTGTTGAGCAGAGAAGACGCTGTGTTGTCGGTAGCAACACGGCGGGCTAAGCGAGCAGGTAGAACAGCTGTGTGCATAATGGGCAGACTGCCAACGGCGGCCTCGATACTTCGTCTCTTGTTGCCGTTGTTGTTTTGTCCCTTGATGACAAAGATGTAGATAAGAACAATAATAACGATAACAACAATGATAGCAACTGGATTGGTCAGTGAGATGTCTAATATGAAATCGAGGATAAAGATACTTACCACAGATACCCAAGCAGATCCACTTCTTCTTGCGTGTCTTGCGGGCAGTGTTGACGGCCACACCAATCTCCTCGTTACCCTTGTCAAGGTTCTCCACGACTTCCTCACTCTTCTGCTCGATTTGAGTAACGGCAGCCTCTTGCTGGACGACAAGGGTGTCCATATCCTGGAACAACTGAGCCAACTCAACCATTTGTTGCTCGATCTTGATCAGAGCCTGGTGGCGATCCTGAACAGCGCTGAGTGCAGCACGCGCACGACCCTGGCGATCGCTCTGCATCAGGGCCTGACTGAAGACCTGGCCTCCAGTAGTATCCTCAACGGCGGCCTGGATCTCTTGCTCTGAGGCGTCGGGGCGCACAATACGGTACTGGCGGGCCATCTGATCCTGGGTGCGCTTGCGGAACTGTGACTCGACCTGTTGATATTGGGTAATGGCGGCCTTGAGACGGCGATCAATGCGGGTGACGTGAGGGTTGTTCTTTGCCGATTGCGCCTCAGGGTTGGACTTGACGGTGCGGACTCGCTCGGTAAGCTCACGGTAGAGAGACATGGTATCAGCTGAAAGTGAGTCGAGCTGGCGGCTGGCAGCACTTGAACCTGAGCTATCGACATCGTCAAGAGTTCGCTGCTGGATCATACGGAGCTGTTCCAGGTTCTGCTCGACAGTGTCGATGCCACGGTCGATGTCGCGGCACTCATTAAGAATAGCGTTGGGGTCGCTTTGAGCAAATCTGCCGGCGTTGTGGGCAAGGGGAGCCATCTCGACGCTACCTATCCCTCAAGCCATGTCAGTATGTGGTGGGAGAACAAGCCTATAAGTCCAAAATTCTCACCTCCGTAACCCTGAGCGGATGGGCTGCTGTAGCCGCCGCCATTGCCGTAACCATTGTTACCACCATAGCCCTGGTCAGGGGAGTCGTATGGATTTTGGCCACCGTATCTATCGTGAGAGTCAGTAAGCGGGCCGAGTAAGCTGCACGCGATAACTCAGGCAAAACATACCCGTACTATGACAAATGTTAGCAAACTATTCATTCAAAATGCTCCAGGCAATTGGAAGGGAAAACAACAGGTCGCGATGTGCTACAAGCTCAATTCGCGTCGCATTGGAAGCATTCGAATTTGGAGCGGGATCGACAGGAGGGTTGAATAGGAGGCGCAAACTAACACTCATTGTATTGACTGAGCTAAAGCTCTAATGTTGTCTATATGTTGTTCAACAAATTTACCTCCTTTCACCGGAGGATGCTCGGTTTGAAGGATTGTTTCTGATTAAATGTTTTTCTTTCGTCGCTTTTCGTATCGAGTCAATGTTGCCAAGGAAGGGGTTTGGAGCGAGTGTTTCTCGTCGCGCAGCAAAGAGAAAGGAGTAGCTCGCGGATATGGATGATCAAAGAGAAGAACGATCGAGGCGTGCTGGCGTAGGAATGAAAATAGAAAAGGTAAGTAAAAAGAGAGTTGAGTGAGACGAGGGAGGGTGTAAAGTTAAGGTAAGAAAAATAGGATTCAGGCCAGGTGCAAATGAGACGTGACGGGAGATGGCAAGGAAGGGCCCAGCCAGGAATGGGAGTGCGAGTCCAAGTGCGAGACGAGATTAGTGGAGGTGTTGAGTAGCAGCGGCAGTGGCAGTGGGCAGGTAGTACTAAGCCACTCCCTGAGGCAAAAACAGCTACGCATAATTTATGTAAAATTGTTACACACTTGTCTGTGTATTTTCATCAACCAGGATCAAAGTCTTAAGTTTTCTGCCTTCCCCTAGCCACTGGACTGTTAGCGGGTCTGGGTGAGAGTGATGCTAAGGCATTGGCGCTCGGACGCCGCTCACTGCCTTTAACGGGCTAGAGATTACCATTGCTTAGCCCTGTTCCGTACAAGCACCTTGCTTACTCCGTATGTGCAAGCCCCTTTGCTTTCTTTGATGGCGATGCAGGGTCCAATAGTCAGGATAAAATATGCAAATCTGATTCCAGTTGCGACTTCTAGTGTCTACGCCTACGTAAGAGATTCTGTTTCTCTGGTTGTGTTGGCCGAGTGCCAAGGTGTACATCGTCATGATCAGCTTCAAAACAGCCCCTTTGGCTGTACGCGATGTCATGGTAAAAGGTGCACAAAACCAGAGCTGCAACAGCCAGAAACACTTTGAGAGTCTGGTTAATCTGCGACACTTATTCAACTGGATTATGGTGGAATGGCACCAGAGACATGCAGCAACCCAGCTATAAATGAGCTTAACATGATTCTAGCTTAGAGGGACAATAGAAGACAGATTCACGCCTACACATCACCACCAACAACACCATGGAGCTGATCAGCTTATTTTGTTAGCCACCCCTGAACAAGGGGTAATCCCTAAATAACCACAGACCCTCGATAGCGCCGTTTATTGGCGATGTATTCCCCACTGTTTCACCTCAGGGCGGCTGTTTTCCATTAATCCTGGTTTCTACAAAGTCTGACGGAGATTTCTGTAACAAGTTTGGTGTTTTATATCCAGTCCCTCTTTGTCTCTGGCGAACATTATCACCGGCGCTATCCGACCGACATTGTCGCCAAAAGCTTCAAACTCTGGTCCAGAAGCAAAGTCTTTGATATTATCTGCTAATTCAAGCAATTGAATCTGTTCAACTGTAAGCTGACACTTCCACCTGAGGGAGCCCTGCGATCCTGCACTAGTCCTTCAGCTCTGCAAAATGGCACCCACCTTTTCGAGATTGACCTTGACCAGGGGGTCTCGAACAATCAACTTAAGCTTCGCCGCGTGGGTCTTGAGCAACATTGCCAAGGAAACTATTCGTTATTTGTGGTATTTTCGGATCGAGAAAGCAATGCTCATCTTGTCCCTGGATATCTGGTCGAGTCGAACATGGAAGTAATAATATTAGCCCTACAATTAAAAAGGTGATTACCTATTAGAAAAGAAGTCAAACATGACTCTTCCCTATTCCCTCGTATTTTCCGTACCTAAACCGTTGGTCGGATCCACATACAAACGAATGCTTCGTCTTACTCTACTTTCAAAAGACGGGCCACTTTACACCCTTCCAGCCATCCATCTCACCTTTCAGCCACACAAGCTTGTTGCGCAGCATAAGCCAACAGACATGATCTCAACTCCGTTTCCGACGGGCTCTGCCCTGGGCTTATTCCGAGAACTTTGATTTATTTAGCAAACAATGACCTCGATTTCTCGTACTAAAAGCGAATTTGACTACCACTATCGCCTTACTAAGGCCATGCTGTTATTAAGTTTGCAATGACTCTCTCTCTCTTACTTCTAGTGTCTTGATATACCACGATGCAACTTCATTCTCGTCCAGGAACTCCTAAGCAAAACTATGCACTCCAGTTTCAATCAAACACCCTATCATCTCCCCATCCCCCAGCAAAACGCCCGCATATGTGATGCTTATGCTCAGAGAATAGCATACGCAGACACGTAGCTGACACTAAATTGATCCGGATACTCGACTAAGTTGCTACGATCATATTTGATAATACTGAAGCGCCCCTTGTCTTGAAACCCTTCCTCTTTTCGAATGAGCTCCAGAGCTGCCATCATGACACCAATGGGATGACGTCCACAGACCGTATTTCGTGTTTTTCTGAGGCTGTTGAGGAACGCATCATGGCTGCCACTCTCGACGGCATCCATGGCTGCTTCATCGAGAACTCTGATCGTCTCGTGAATCGGTGGACCGTCAGGTTTGTGGTCCTCCTTTGCCAAATATGTCAGATCAGAAGGATCTTTCGTGGGTGAGTATGGTAGGTAACTGAAATTATCACCCCAATGACAGAAATCGGAGCTGATAATAAAGGCGTTCTCGGGGTCTCTGAGGTATGGCAGCAAAGCTCGTCCTAAAACCTTCTCCTCATTCCCATTATTGCTGCCCACAAGAACGGGTACAATCTTGGGGAACTTGTCAGGCGAGCCAAATGTCTCCTGGCAGCGGATGTAAAGGTATGGCATATGCATCTCAAGAGAGTGTTCTCTAACCTCCCCCCCTCTCGGCATAAGCTCCATGGCTAGTGCATCCTCGAGCTCTCTGGCCATTTCCTGATCGATCTCCAGATCGCCAAAAGGTGTTGCATACTTCTCAAACGTAGTTGCTGCACACCCCTCAAGATAGTAAGTGTGAGATGGGCCCAGGACGATGACTCGCTTGGCATGGCTCAAGTCAAGGGTCTTGTAAGCCCACGAAGCACAAGGTCCAGAGAATTGATACCCCGCATGGCTGCAGCATATTATCATCAGCTCAAGAAATATATCAATATGTTTTGCTGGTAAACTCACGGGGCAATGATAACACGCGCTCCGGGAATGGGCAATAAAACTCCTTCCAGACTCTCCGGAACTGCCGCTAGATAGCTCTGGAGCTCATGAAGCAAGGCCTTTGGATCCCGCTTGTACCATGAGCCGGCCTTTGCTGCTGGTCGAACGGTCGTCATGGTGGCGTCAAATGGGTTTGTATTGTAAATTGAAAGTTATGGCAACTGTATACTCAAGGCTGAAGTTGAGTAGTTATGGGCTAGACATCCACAGAAGGATACATGTAGGGTTGGGTAGGAACGGATGTATGTCATAACCTCTCGTCTTAGTTGCCCCGCCTCACATGGTGGGGTACAGCATATTCGTGTGTACCAAAGGTTAGGCAGGCTGAGTTTGATTTGGCATGATAACATGCACTTAAAATGACCAAAATGGTTGGATGACAAGACACGAGAGTATTCAAAGACTGGTTAGCGGTACGGGCCACGATTCACTTGCGATAAAGATACTGTACCACATATATCATATGTTTAGAAAAATGCAAGTCGCATATAAAAACCATGCTACGTCACAAATAGCAATTATTGATAATCGGCAACCCGTGTACACAACAGATCTTGATACCTGTGAGATGTATTACACAATGGTGCTGTTGGTTTTCGTCGCTAATAATGGTTTGCCAATTGTATTTGTTATCAAGCAACCCATGATCCAGGCATTGTGGTGTCCTCTTTCTCTATCATCTGCCAAAACTGCATTGCCATCCATTCAAATTCTGGCGCCCAAATTATTTCCCAATCAGTGGGTGTCGGGCCAAACTTTAGTTCCAAAAGTCGAATAGGTACCCAATGGTTGTGATTCCACCTCTCTCGATGAGCACGCTCTGCTCGTCGGAATGTCGCTCTGACACTCCCTGATGGCATGATATTTCGAAGCTCGTTTCTCGACGCCTCGATCGCGCTCGCGTCGAAAGATGAGCGGAAATATTTGCTGAGATTCGAGGCTTCTTGTTCTCCATAGAGCATCAGGTCAACTCCGCTCCGCTGCAAGATTGAAATCCACTCCTGGATGCATTTCTGAAATACATTGTCCCAGTGAAAGAAACTGAGATCGGGAGACAGATAACAAAGAGCTCCGCCAATAACTGAAATCAAAAGTGTGCCTTTCCAACACGGAACCTGGTATACATCCCAAGGCTGTACTTTCTCAACTGTGTGCAGATCTTTCGATGTAGCAACTGAGACTACCTCTTGCACCAAACGGCTCCATGTATCACTATATGGCTGTAAGCGCCACATCATCCAGTGCCTTTCAAACGGGAGGACTTCGTCGGCGAAACGAATGCTGAACGCCACAGCTACTGAGTGGACAAGTGAAAAGCCATTGCGGCTTGACTCACTAACGTCAAAGCTGGTGAACTTCTTATCTTGGGCCAGAAGCCCAGCGAGTGTTGTAGACGCCTGACAATGAAAAGAACCGAGTCGAAAAGCTTCCAAGCGATGGATCAGTGGGCCATGATAGTAGTTGGGCAAGAATCTTTTGCGAAAGATTCTAACGTACTCGTCACTATAATCGCAAGTTCTCTGATAGTCAAACAGCCGCAGAATCATGCTGGTCTCTGGCTCATCCATATAGGATTGGAATAAACCTGCAATCTCGAGCCATGTCGCTTCTGGGTGACTCCGATCAGGCTTGAACACTGGTGGTCCCAATGGACTTCTGATAGCATGTCAGAACTTATCGCTTGGCTATTACGTTTATACTCACTTTTGAGAGTTGTCAACACTCTCAAGCAAGGCTTCGCTAAGCCCCAAGCTAAGTAGCAACTGACAAATGTCAAAGTTTTTGCTACTCGCAGCATGCTATGAGCCGAATTAGTGATCAATTCCAATGCTGCCCAGGATTTGTGCCATACATAGAGAAGAGAGTGTCCATGTTCATCTTTGTCAAATGGAGATGCTTGCCGGGTTCCGAATAGTTCAAGAACACCAGCCTTGTCTCCTTCCGTTATTTTCTTGATAATATCAGATTTGCGGGAAACAATATTGTACACTCGGTAATTGTATGTCCAGCCGCAGCCAGTTGGAGTTGATTGCAGTTCATATACGGACGAAGAAAGCCAACTTGGCCATTGAATATAGGCTTTCCATCCGCCAGTAGACGTAGCATATGCCATGGCGAAACGACCCAGTTTTGAAGGGGTGTACATCTTGTTGAGCTTCGCATCATGTTTCGGTATATGTGATAGTTGACCTTCGTCCACCTCTATAGCATCGCGTTGAAATTTGTCATCCCCTTCGGCTTCGGTCAGTGGTTTCTTCTCAGATAAAGAGTTTTCACAATGATTCTTGAGCGTTTTAGCGAGTTGAGTTGCAATTAGATCAGGTGTCATTATTGTAATGGTCCTTGGAGATTTATATTAGTCACCACTTAAGAAATAGAATCAAGTTTGAGACCCATTATACGAAGACTTACATGTTCCAAGCCTGTAATGCGAAGCTCAGGAGTGCTATTGACTCATTCAGTCTGGTGGTGAGTGTCTCCGAGCTTTCCTTTCCAATGGCAATCTTCACAGCGGCCAGCCTCCGCTTCAGTCCAGTCTTGACTTCAAGTTTTGAGGATACATAATCTGCGTTGCGTCTGAGCAACTCGAGCGCCTCCATTGAAGCTCTTAAGTTATCTTGCACTAGTGAAAATGTGGGCAACGTGTGAAAGACTTCCTGGTTCGGATATTGCTGATCAAGAGCTTCGAATATGGATTTATAGCCTTGCAGACGCATAATAAGAACCTGGGTTTCCTGAGGTAGATCTTGGGCTTGATCCCATAACCTTTTGGTCTTGATTACACATTTTCCAATTTCTGTAGAGATCTGGACAAATGCAATAATACTTGCCGCGACTTCCATCCTCAAGTATGATTTAGGCGAGCAATGCTTGTAGTATAGGTGTAGTCCAAGAGCCAAAGAAATGATAAAAAGGGATAATCAATGACGATAAATGGAAAAAATGGAAAAGGGACTATCTTCTGAGGGGTGGATATGAGGTTAAGAGCCCAACAGACAACAGCACTGCCTCCATCATGAAGCTCACGACCAACAACTTTCACGGCTCTGTGGGACAATCAGAGGACGTCATACCCAGCGTCGACCAACCAGTATATTCCACTGGGACTATCCATGTCGTTATCCAGGATTGTAAGGCGCGTAAAGTAGTGACTGCATGAGGATAGGCGGCAAAGCAACCATAAGGCGGCAAGCCGCAGCACATGTTTGAATTGATCTGCCTTGTAATGTTTCACATTGTGACCAGGCGACGTACCAGTTAGGCCTCCCATTCTACTGACCTGAGCTCACCCGTATTTCTTTTCCATTTTTCGGAGACAGGTGATCAGATATATACACTATGGTGACGGGATGAATAACAATGCATTCATTCTGCATGCATCAGGAGGCGCGCGGCGCTTGTTGAAGACGGGTATGGGTAAGGTACGGGTGCGGGCCGTTAGAGGCGCTAAATATCGTCAGCTCCACCAACCGACAGGAGGCGAAGTCCTTTGATGGACAGCTCCTGCAACTAGGCTACCCTACATTACAAAGAGAATATTGCTTCAGGGCAATCAGTCACATTTGCTGTGCTTAATATGTTTGTCTAGAACTATCTATTCCTTTACATGAATACTCCTCTCTCGTGGGGTTTGATCTTGTCTTGTAGCTAATTTGGTTGTTTCCGATTCACTTTTGTTAACCATGTTTGATAAGACACAAGACTGATGAGTGTTTTTGTCATTCAAAACAACTTACTTCTTAACCCAGACAAATTGTTTATGTCTAGGAACACTCTGTCACTGACCCGAATAAGATTTTCCCATCTTATGAGGCGTCATAGAAAGACCCCAGTACAACCAGGAGGTACGCCCTACAGGACCAGCTCGTATTCAGTTCATCAACTATCAATATTGTGGCTTTGGGCGCTGTCAAGTTGGGTGTGCCCCTTTCAATAGTTGGCATGTGTCAGACAAAGCTGAAAGACTGAGGCTGGCTGCATGCTGGGTTAACGGTAACGGGGATGCAAGGAGTCACACAGAACGGTAAAGATGTGCGAAACAGTGAACCAGTTACGGCGTAGCCATGATATGTGGTTCGATAGATGTCTCTCGGAAGAGCTGTTGCCGTTCCGGGGATTTTTGCAATATCAACTGGGGCTCGAATAATTGAATTGCGGTAGAGACGGTCGAAACCCGCAGACCCACGATTCGATGGATGCTCATCAAAGGAGAACGCTCAGATGGGGAACTTGAGCTGTAAGTTCTGTTTCCTTATGAGAGGTGAGAATATGGCTCTGTGAATACATAAAATACTTGCTAGGTTGGTGGTGTTGGATTGCACAATCTGATTGCGACGACATCAAAACGTGTGTCGGACCCTCAAAATGATCGACAAGAATAAGGCCTGTATACAAATTTCCAGTGTTTCCGTTTCTTTAAGAGTATAGCAAGTGTTTCTGATAGCAAAGGAATCCACATTATCTACTCCATAGCTATCTAGGTACTTATGCATTTGTTTAGGCCAAGTGGATTGAATGGAGCTATCCATTTACCGAAGTCGGAGTGTGACCCAGTGGCGAACGGTTCTGTTGGCGAACCGATTGACTGGACTCTTCCTCTTGAACTTTACTGGAATATATCGCCGAACTGAGAACACCGGGCTGGATGTTCCTTGTATCCTCAAAAATTTTCTTGGGTAGTCGGACTAAGCTTAAGTATACGCTGTAGCGTTTATCATAATTATCCAGACTGGGGCTGGGTACTAGGATCTTGTAGAGTTATGCTTCACGAGCTGCGTTTTGATAACGGGCGTCGGCAGTGAGCTAGGACATGCCGTTCTTAACTAACAATATATAGTTCCAGCCTTGTCTCGCCTGTCCACTGAAACTGTCTGCGCTAATTATGGTACTAACTAAAAGAAAAGAGAACGGACATCCCAATTCGATCTAGGCTGATGATGTCTCACCTGCAACTGAAAGGATCTGTCGCCGTGTTAGTCTCGACCCTCGAGCGTCGAATGCCGTGCCGTTTAACCTTCCAGTTGCCACTAAATGACAAACTATGCAATAAAATTAATCAGGTCTTTGGCATGTGCTTTCTTTTCTTTTCTTCCAATGTTTTCCTTCTTGTGACAGTCGGTTGTATCACACGGGGATTTACATACCTGAGAAACACCTCGCACATCTGGTGTAACCAGCCCTTGCCTAAGCCTCCAGCTCCTATCTCATCCCTGGTCCAGGGATCAACCTCCACTGTCGCATTCCGTCATCGTAACCTAAAAGTCGCTGAAATCTCCTCCTGGGGCCCGCGGCCAAGACCAGGCCATTTCAATCCCCCCTCCGGCTCCCGGGCTCTCTTTTCTTCATCTTCAACACCAGCACAACTACACTTTTTGTTATTCTTTTCCTACGCCAAGAGTCAGCGCTCTCTTTGGTGCTCTTGATATTTCTTCGTCATGGGTATTCTTCAAAAGATGGCTTGGTCCAAGAGCACCAGGATCAAGGTCATGATAGCCATTGATACGGCCTTTTTCCTTGTCGAGATTGTTTCTGGCTTCCTCGCCCACTCGCTGGCTCTCATGGCCGATGCTTTTCATATGGTCAGTCAATCGCATCTGTTTCGCGCTACATGCGAATTGATGGATAGAACATCAGCTAACTTTGCGCAGCTCAATGATATCATTTCGTTGGTCATCGGCCTCTGGGCAGTGTCAGCCGCGCAAAAGACCTCCACTGACGAGTTCACCTTTGGCGTACGTCTCTCAAAGCATTGCGATCCCCTTTGTTATCCACGCGCATATCTAATTGTATTCTAGTGGGTTCGCGCCGAGATTCTTGGTGCCTTTTTCAACGCCGTTTTCCTTATCGCCCTTTGCGTTTCCATCGTCCTTGAAGCCCTGACCCGATTCATCGAGCCCCCCGAGATCGATAACCCCAAGCTTATGCTTATCGTTGGCTCTGCTGGCCTGTTTTCCAACTTTGTCGGTTTCTTTGTCCTCGGCGGCCATGGTCACTCTCATGGACCTGGCGAGCACGACCACGACCATGATCACGGACATTCCCACACCCACGGCCACGATGAGGAGGAGGGCAACGCTGGTTACCAAACCCAGGGCACCCTTGCAGACGAAAGCGGTCGTGCTGCTGAGGTTCTACCTGAGGCCGTCATTCGCCGCGCAACAGCTTCCAAGAAGACCAACGGCAAATCCAGCGAACAGCGACACAGTCGAGATGCATCCACAAGAGGCCGCGACTATCATCGATCCAGTAGGAGTGGACATGCTCGCTTCGCTAGTCTCGATGACTTGAGCATTCACCCAGCAAGTTTCCGGCAGAGCATTATCGAAGCTACCCGTGGCGAGACCAACGAAAGCACTAGTGAGAGCGAAACTGATGCCGAGAACTCTTTGATAATGGAAGAGGATGAGGCGAATGAGGAATCGCCTCTTCTCAAAGATGTTGCTAAGAAGGGTTCTTCACTTGGTCACAATAGAAACGGCTCTCACTCCCACTCACGCTCCCGACGACCCC
This sequence comes from Fusarium burgessii, assembly GCA_002980515.1. NCBI lineage: Eukaryota > Fungi > Ascomycota > Sordariomycetes > Hypocreales > Nectriaceae > Fusarium > Fusarium burgessii. Next base: position 85,092 of record PVQA01000181.1, on the reverse strand, counting down.
GACGAGACTCCAGCGTCCACCACGGCCATCACCACACTCTTCCCAAGAAGGCTGGCAAGAAGGACAGCCACGGCCATAACCACGCTGATATGGGTATGAACGCAATGATCCTTCACGTCATTGGTGATATGCTTGGTAACATAGGTGTCATGGTCACGGCTCTCATTATCTGGCTTACCGACTGGCCCGGCAAGGTCTACGCTGATCCCGCCGTCTCCTTGTTCATTACTGCTATTATCCTCAAGACCTGCATCCCTCTCACCCGAGGCACTGCACGTGTTCTTCTACAAGCCACTCCCGAGCATATCAGCGTTCCTGAGATTCGACAAGACATCGAAGCTCTTCCCGGCGTCATTACTTGCCACCATATCCATGTCTGGCAACTTTCAGACACCAAGCTTGTCGCTAGCATGCATCTTCAGGTTTCTTTCCCCATTGATTCTCACAGTGGCGAGAAGTATATGGAGTTAGCTCGCCGAGCTCGAAAGTGTCTCCATGGCTTCGGCATTCACAGCGCTACGATTCAACCTGAGTTTTGCTTCGATCAGAAGCACGCACATGATGCGGAAGCCGCTGCTCTGTCCTTCGACGGTGCCGCTGATCCAAACAAGGGAGACAGTTGCCTCCTCGAGTGTATCGACGACTGCCAGGCCCAGGGCTGCTGCCCTGCCGACTCGTCATCCAAGGCTTCGTCAACACGGCGATGTAGTGAATCTTCGCACAGCGCCACTAGCCCTCACGCTCACGATCATGACCACGGCAACGGCCATAGCCACAGCCACAGTCACCAACATTAATCAATTAACTAGCAAAAACCTCGGGTTTATCATGAGCTCTGCTTTAAGATGTTGTGACCCCTGACACTCGCTCCTTGTTCCTCTCATTACTACATACAACGGATAATTTCTTCTTGGTTTGGTCTTTAAACTAAAAAGGGTTCGGCGTTTTACCGCGTGGAAAGATAGGCTCTCTCGTATAGGGGCAGTTGTATTGTTGGGCAGAAGTTTGCATGAGAATATGTGGTATTCGAGAGGGCGATGGTACTTTTTTCCCATGTACGATAGATAGCGGCAGGTATCACGAGCATTGAAATTTCTTTGTCTTACAGCATCTGCTTTCGTTTTGCACTGACATTGACGGTTCTGTCCATTGCCCAAACTGTTGTATTATTTCCCAGAGTAAAGACGACCAGTCAAAGTTTTACTGCGCAACATAATATCACCGCCAAAGGTGTAAATATGGCTGACAATATATATATATTCTTTTGATGAAGCGGAATCGTTCGAAATATCCTCGACGTGATACACTTCCTATATTTAAACGCATACATCCATCCTTTGTCGAACGCCATTTTCCTTTGATATGTATCTCATCCCGATTTCTCTTCGTTTTTTTACTTAATGCAGACTTGAATTTTCTCGGTCACCAAAGAGGCGCCTCGTTAAGTAAAAAGACCTTAGATCAGGGGCTAAAAACAACCAGCCAAGACCTTTCTGAGTCGATCATAAACTTTCCTAATTACTTTTGTCGCCTAGCATGGAGTCTTGTGTTTTTATCACAGCTCTAGGATCAAATACTTACGCTTGGGGAGGCAGAATAAGCTCATCACGGCTACCGACTTCGATGACACCCGCATCACCCTTGAACAAATACTCAACGCGGAGAATCTTGTCCAAGCCGGGGGCGGGGTCCCAAAATCCTGGTAGGCGACTCTTACGAACCCCACGGGGGATCACTAAGGCAGGGCCGTCAGAATAAGACGATTCATTGATAAGGGCGGCAACGGCGATTGTGACATCGGCGACTTGATCACTTGTTGCGAGGATGCCGTATTCGTCAGGGATACCATATTTGGCACTGAGGATAACGAGACCGCCAAGTGACATCTGGCGTTTCTGGCGACCCTCGATTGGTTGTGCGAGGAGTGTAGTGATGTTGTCTGCCTCATATCGATGTCGGGCAATGGCGACTGGTGTCCCAGTGGAGGAGACATCAGAGCGAATGCGTCGATGAGATCGTGAAACTCGTTGACGATGACGATAGTTAAGACCAAGCTGCACTGCTGCAAGTCCAGCGAAGGGCAGGGCGCCAGCCCAGAAAAGAACACTGGATCCAAGGAGTGATCGCGGTGCTATGAGCAAAGGGACACTAAGACGTTGGCCCAGGCGGGACCAGTAGACGGACAGATGAAGGTTGTGTAGACTGATACCGACTTCAAGACCAACACGCGCAAAACGGCCGACAGACCAGAGATTTCGGAGCGCGAAATACTGGTCTTGAAATGTGTTAGAACAGAGCTCTGCTTCTACACGGGCTGCCGATGGTAGACCTGGATCCAGGGATGTGGGAGGAGTTTGGAAAGGTAGGGTCAGATCCTTGCTGTACCGTACGGCACCCGCTAATGAAGTTGGCGTAGCGGATGCAGAGATAGCCCAGCTCCCATGCTTACAAGAGTTGATCTCGTAGTCGAGACCTCTGATTCCACCCTCGTCGCCAGGCGAGTCTGATGAGCCTGGTACAGGTAATCGATCTGATGGCCCTGTCCGAAAGCCCAATTCTAAGCTAGGGTTAGCCCCAGGGGGTTCAGCATTAAAGAAGTCTGGGCTAATTCTTGAGTCTTCAGAAAAAAATCGAGAGTACTCGTCGGAGTCTAAGCTCCAATCGCCACTGTCTGCCCGTAGAAAGGCTGTTCCATGATGCAGGTTCTGGTAGAGACCTAGAGCAACACGGGGTTGAATCGACGATGAATCGCGCGAAGATTGTATGCTTGCCTCGGCTATTGTTGGCTCTGGGTATTTGGGGAGGAGAAAGTGATGATATAGGCGGCTGGTGACGGAGAACTCTGGCAGAACATCTGACTCAAGCTCAACAGCTGTCTTGATCCATCTAAACTTGTCAGGGGATGATGAAGCTGAGCGGTTCAGAAACTCTTGTCGATATCGTAGAGTGGCCAATGGAGCGAATTTGTTCTCAACGAGTTGTATGAGCCTCTGCCTGGTGATTGGGAGAGGTAAGAGAGGTTGATATCGGTCGTACAAGAGTGAAGTTGGTACTAAAGATAGATCCCTTGTAATGCCGTAAGTAGATCCAGTTATAGTCACAGTGGGCGCTGCAACTTGGATTGTTGGCTGGGCTGGACTCTCGGTTGTCTCCTTCTCTTCCTTCGAAGCGAGACTCGCTAGTCGTGTAACTTGTGGCTGAAGAAGCTTCTGGAGCGCTGGTAGGTCGACTGTGACGGAATGGCTTAGAGAAAAGTCAAGAATGTGTAATGTCGAGGCATCATTTTCTGATCTAGAGGCATCAAGTCGAATGCCTAGATCGGAACTTGTCTGTAGACCGTTCTGTAACCGGTCCCAAACGGCTTCTTTGAAAGCGATCTCGTATTCTGGTTGTGATGCGCCAGCTTCCTCAGCTTCCAAGAACTGGTCAAGGTCGTACTGTGCTCGGCGCGCAGGATCAATGAGTGTTTCAAAAGCATCCTGTACACGGAGGAATCGTTGGTGAGCTATTGGGCGCAAATGCTCAGGATAGCTGTCTGGGTAAAAGAGGATAAACAGACGGTAGTATGCGCTTCGGATCTGCTGTTGCGACAAATCCGAAGTGTCTCGCGGAAGGCAAAGAAGGTCGTAAAAATTGGTGTCTAAATCCTCTGCTCCAGGTGCTGGGTCTTGGGTGTGAGGCACAGGTTCGTAGCCGCCTTCAGTCGAGCTCAAAGGAGCCTTCTCATCGAGTTCTGTATCCCCCGTCTCGGAAACGCTCGTTCCACGATCATAAATCGAACTGGCATCATCGTCCCAGAATTCAAACTCCTTCCTTGTAGCAGCGAACTGTTCGTTGAGAGAAAAGCGAGATGAAGCAGCTCGAAGACCTTGCACAGTAGCTGGAGCGCCTGAAGACAGACGATGCTCGTCCAAGTTGGCTGAAGAGCGCACCGAAGAGTTTCTAGAGACACCACGGCGTGGACGAGCGCGGGGCACTCGAAGGTTTTCGCGACGGGAATCTCTGTCGCCAGTCATGATGGCTGATGGATGGTGTTGAGAGGTAGATACTAGCTCCTCATTGAAGGAGAGTAGTAGAGTATAGTATAGATCAAAACAATAGAGAAGTCACCGCCTCGGACTGATGGCGGTTTGGTAATTCTCCAATCGCCATACACATGAAAGCGGATGGAGCATTCAAAAGCCCCTCGCACGATCCCAATGTGGGTTGATCCATTGTTGGGAGCTGGAGAGTTAGTCTAGGCCACTAATGTTAGCACTCACTGACGCAAATTGCAGGGGTTGTCCTTGAAGTACAGAAATAAAGTGCAATAAGATTTGGTGAGGATATTTAGATTCACATTCAATGGACTACCAAGCTTCACTTCTCCAACTGATGGGAATAGAAAACATGGCTATCAATATCACAATCACTGTGAGAAACGACACTACAAAGTTACATTTCTGCCAACTGTTGTCAGCCCCATTCTCCGGTCTCCAGATCCACGATTCCCCGTCTTTCCAGGGACTCATTCCTTGAGACACGACGAACATGTGGCAGGGTTAGCATGGATGTTAGCGGGCAGGTGGGGTATCCAATCCCTTAGTTTCTACTGCTCCTATTTGACTGGGAATTCTCATTGAATTATGTCTTTAAAAACGGTCCGAGTTAGAGTCAGTTTGTGTTCACCTAGAAACAAAACATCGAGTCAGCTGCCTAGCTACACTTTGTATTCCAGCCATAAGCATCATCTTTTTAGTCACTTGAGCATCCAAACTCCACATGTTCGTTCATATACCTTCAAACAACAGTTGCCAGTTCATCATCGATGGTACGACTCTGTTTCCCCACTTGAAATGACAAGTAGTTTTTGATTACTCTCTATCTTAATGATCTCTCACAGCCTTATGATTCCGTTGTTCCCAGAAACACAACATCTCTTATGGCATGAGCGGACTACCTCAAGCTTCGAACTTCCTGTGGAGCGTAACATCAGTGTCTTTGGTAGCATGGCTCGCTATGTCATGCGTTTCAATAAGCTAAGCAAGGGTTCCCCAGTATCACGGATAACCATCCATGTCATTAACGTTCAGCGTTATTGCTGAAACAAACAAAACGGCAATGGGAACCACGCAACATGCTAATGTAATTAAAGCACTAGTTTAACTATACGTATCATGATATTCTATTAAAGACCTCGCATATGTTATCTGTTGGAGGAATACTAGCATCAAAAAGCTATGAAATATCTTCAACTCAAAGTGAGTAACAAACAGTCGACAACACATCGAACAAGTATCATGAGTTCGTTCTAGGGCAAGATTGTTTCAGTTAGGTATGAGAACCATATTCAGGAGATATAGATCAGGACAACGGGCACACTCATGGACTTGGATGGCTTGGGCCTTGGTAAAACCGATTCATGATCAACCAACTTTTATATTCTTGCAGCCGCCCCCATCGGACCAAAAAACCTCTCTGCAAAAACTTGCCTCAAATTTGTATTACTCGAGTATTTATTCCTATCATGTATCACGGAGTCGCCATCTTGTTAGACCAAGCCTAAACTGGGCGAACCCCTTGCTAAGGTAATGTCTTCTTATGGTAGATGGCTGGCTTACACGTCTCGTCCCACACAGTGTTGCAACATTGCGTTTATCGACAGCCACTCCTCAACGGTGGTTCTACATGTCAACATATTCCCAAGCCTCTTGAAAGGCCGCGGAGCTACTACAACGTATATGCTTTCAAGATTAAGGATCAAATGGCTCTTAATACAACCAGTTTATAGCTAAGCGGTCTCAGATATCAAGGTATTAGATATCCAGGATATTCTTCTTAAGTCTGGTTGCGCTTAGGCTGGGAAGAAACTAGAGCCACAGCTTGGCTTCCTCCAGAAGGAGAATGCTGAAGACAAAATTGGGATGCCTACGTTACACTCAAGACCCTGTCACTCTTGATTAAATACCGTGAGCATTCATGTTCGCTGTAATCCATTTTTAATCATGCTCTCTATAGGATCAAAGTGCGTTCTTCGAAGGGGAGATAGTATATAGATAGGGGAATGGAGGATCATCTACAGGACTATTATATAAAGGGTGGCTAAGAAAGACGAGGGAATGTTAAAGGCACAGAACTTTTGATCTCCATTACATCGATTTTCAGATACCTAACTGGATGAGTGATTGTGAATTTTGTTTGCTGTTGCTTGTGAACTGTCAGAACTTCGACAGTGTCAGCCACTTGCTCCTAAAAGATATCCATCCAACAAACACTACAATCATCTTTGGTCTTTGCCTTTGGTGTTTTTCGTTCTACGATCAATTCCAATCAATACTTTCCTTCTTTCAAACCACGTCAGCATACAGTCAACATGTCGGCATATCCGAGAATGCGTAAGCCTTTTCGCGATCTTGGCCTCGAAACACTTGAGCAAGTACGCGCGTTCACCAAACTGAAGTTTGACAAAGACAGAAAGGAACATTTAGAAAGATGGGACGCGATCGAGAGAGAGGAGCGCCAGAGAAAGGCGCGCGAAGGTCAAAAAGAAAAAGGCTCACGATCCGTCCTGGTAAGCTGGATGTGACTGAGTGGATGATCCATAACTAACGACTCTTGCATGCAGGCACATAAGGTAAACAAAAGAAACCCAAACGATCAGAAGGATAGTAGCCTGAACAAAGATCCTGAAATCATCGTAAGTTGAATTACTCTTCTCTCCATGTGATAGTGGTTACAAGAAATAGATCAAGTGCTGACCAGACAGTCACGACAGTCACAGCCCGTGGGTAGCTCCAACGAGACTCATGCACTGCAGAAGAACGAGGATGATCCACACCGCAAGAACGACAATGAAGACTGTTCTTCTACCAGTTCTAAGCCCCATGGTGCTCCCCAAGAAAACAACCTCGGTCATGAGTTCGATGCTGATGGTCAAAAGTCGTCGGATGATGAAGGGGGAGTGTCAAGTGGCGCTTCTGGGAATCCAAAAGGATGATCACTAAGATATTTCCTTACCTGCTAGTATGGAAGCCTCAGCGTTTAAGGAAAATGAGGGATGGATGGATACCTTTGTATTATTTTAATTGCCTAGGTATAAAACACCTATGTATATATACTTATATCCGCACCAGGTAAGTTAGTGAGATGGACCGATGTCTCTTCTTTATCGATAAGACTGCTGGTGTGGATCCACCATGCAAGCCAAGCTTCTTCTTAGGTTTTCTAAATTTCGTCACACGCGACGTGGACTCTGCAACATCAACAACATACATCCAATCTCCGATCATCAAGACTCAGGGAGTCGCAATGTCAGCGATATATAACCTTGAACCACAGCCCACTGCCTCAGTCATTATTCACACCACTCGAGGCGAACTTTCTGTCGAGTTATTCGCGAAGCAAACGCCGTTGACATGTCGCAACTTCCTACAACTAGCGCTCGACGGCTATTACGATAACACAATATTCCATCGATTAGTTCCAGGTTTCATATTGCAAGGTGGAGACCCTACAGGCACCGGAAATGGCGGAGAATCCATTTACGATGGAGGCGCATTCAGCGGCGACCTAGATCCATGGCCCATGGACCAGCGCCAGGGGAAAAATGCTGGACCGACAGGAATCAATTTCAAGGACGAATTCCACTCTCGACTCAAATTCAACCGACGTGGCCTACTAGGTTCTGCGAATGAATCGCGCCCAGATACCAATGGTAGCCAATTCTTCTTTACGCTTGACAAGGCCGAGGAGCTCAATGGCAAGAACACACTGTTTGGCCGAATTGCTGGCGACACGATCTACAACTTGGCGAAAATGGGCGAGGGAGAAGTGGATGAAGCGACGGAACGCCCAACCTACCCAGTGAAGATCGAACGAATAGAGATATTAGTCAACCCTTTCGATGATATGAAGAAGCGATCTAGAGTGGCTATTCAAGCGCCATCTAAGGCAGCAACAACAACAACAACAAACAAGGATAAAAAGAAGAAGCGGAAAGGTGGGAAACAATTACTCAGTTTCGGCGACGAGGAAGGTGACGACGACATGCCAGTGCTCAAGAAGAAGAAGTTTGATACGAGAATTGTTATGGAAGATGAGGAGGAAGACGAAATTCCCAGGAAAACCACGAAACCGAAGGTTAAGAAGCCAACAGTACCGGAGAAGCTCCCAACCGCAGATGAGGTCACAGACAAAGGGCCGAGGAAGACCACGCTTGATCAGCCACCCAATGAGACGCGGCGGAGTTCTAGCTCGCTTAAGACAAGAGAGGTGAATGGCCAATCACCTGAACCGGAGGCTCCCAGAAAGACCGCTCTAGAGCGAGCCAACGAGGAAATGGCCGCGTTGAAAGCATCAATGCGACGGACTATTCATGCGGATGGGCCTGTAAAAGAGAAAAAGAAATCTGCACTTGAATCCATGATCCCTGAAACATCAATCAGAGGGCGGAAGCGAAGGCCCGGAGCTGTAAACACCTCAGCGAGCGAGGACGCAAAAGCACTACGCATGCTAAAGGCCTTCCAGTCAAGATTGGAGAAGGCACCTCCGGAAAAGGATAACGAACCTACAGCAACTGGGGCTACGCGTGAAGAGGGAAACACCCAGGCTCCAGATGATGAAGCTGAGTTATGTGATTTGCATTTTATCGCAAATTGTCAAAGTTGTACATCCTGGGATAAGCAGGAGAAAGACGAGAGCGATGATGAAGGATGGATGTCTCATTCCCTAAGTTTCGCAGCAGACAAATTGGGGAAGGATCTGAGCAACCGTAAGAAGGCCGAAGAAGAGCTTGTTGTCATTGATCCGCGCGAGAAGGCTCGGACTCTCAAGGATGAGAAGAGAGCTGCGCGCGATGCTCGGCAGGGAAGCTCCGGAAGAGCATGGGACCAGGCACGAGATGCAGCAAGGAATGCCAAGATGGCTCAGGCAGCATCGCTTGCAGGGCGAGGAGCAAAGTAACCGAGAAGATCAGGTAGATAGGTAAAGTGTGGTTCAAAGCTGTTGTGACAAGTGAAGTTTGAAACCATATTAGGAATAGTCAGTCTATGATACCCAGCATAAAAGCATCAGGCCAGGTTTAATAGTGCCCCTCCTAGCCTGAGCTGACATGGGATAGGATGACGCCAATGCTTGTTTCGTTGAAGAAAAGTGGCATTACGAGTCGCATCTGCCGTCCCCACAATAAATGTCATTATGATCTCGATCCCTCCAGGACGTCTAGCAACGATAGCAATGATGAAGTTTTGAACATTTTATGTAGTCAAGGCCAGAATTGATGCAAGTAATTAAAGTGAGACACATTGTCTCTGAAAATAAACAGAATTGATGTCATATATAATCAATTTTTTGTCATAACGCCACGAAGAGGCTCCAAACTCGTGGCTTTCTTCAACGTTGAAGATCGAGATACGTCGTCTTATCATCACGTGAATACCTGGGTCCATGTCTTCATCAGGAATCTGATTGGACCAAAAAATATTTGACATTCAATCCGTCCGCTCCAAATGCTCCGGCAGACCCATTTGCAGCGCGACCATCAACTCCAGCATCATCACCAGTCACGCAAACTGCACCACCGTTCAATCGCAGCATCGGTACTTGCTCGCTTCAGCTCCCGACCTGTGCACCGCCTACTACTTACCGTTTCAGGATGGGTATGCCGCTCACCATTTCTTATCTCCTTTGATCTATATAGACCAAGGCCCACCGACCGAGACCGCAGGCTGCCTTCCAGCCTTTTTTCTTCAGACTACATAACTTGGGCAGACGCGCTGCGCAACTCAGACTGCTTTAAGGCATCACTACGCAAGCTCCGTACACGAAGATAGAGCAAACGTGTGGCTGTCCTTAGCCTTCAAGTTCAGCGCATCTTCTCTGATTAGATCTTGAAGGCTGTGCCTCTTTATCAACAATTCCATTTGACTGTGGCTTTTGCGACAACTTTTCGCGTTCACCTTCCAAGGCGCTCTCGCGATTCTTCTCTACTCTCCTCGAAATCTTCCAACGCTCCCTTATCATAGCCCCCGCGACGACCGAGCAAAAGATCAATCGTTGACCGCTTACTACGGCTGACGTTGCGCACACGCAATCGCAGAAGTGTTAATAAAAAATCATATTTACTCTTTGAGTTATCGGCCTCCTAAGGCACGCATTCCGTGAAATCGATTTCGGTCAAGGCGACAAGGCGAACTACTCTAAGGCGGCCAGCATCAGCAGTCTCGAAATCATACCTGATTAGATTAGGCATCGATCGTGCCAATCCACACAAATTTAATCTCACCGCTTCTGAGGAAGCACCGACTGAGCCAGAACCATTTTCATGTCAGCACCCAACCCAAGGAAACGAGCAGCACCAGGAGCGTCCCCTATGATGCCCATACCGCAACCAATGCAGCCCCAGTACAATGCGGGGAACCCGGCGGGCGACCAGGTAATGCGTTGGAATGGAATAGGCGACACTTCGAACTTCATGAATGGCGCCGATGGAATTATGGATGGAAACGCTCACGTTGGCAACTCGTTTGGCCTGGTGGCGGCACAACCACAATATGCTCAACCTATGCCATCGCCATCAAACACGCTTGCCCGACGACAAATGAATCGTGCGCTTGTTCCGACCAATGCTCGTCCTTACGACGGAGCAGTTGAACCCTGGGGCAACTTTGTTGGCGACGACAATGCTTTGCTTCAACAAAATGGGTCCGAAAACTTGAATGAGCAGGACAATGTGGAAATACTGGAAGAGATGGCCCAGAAGGCCAAGAGAGAGGCGCAAGCAAAGCGCAAGCAGATTCCCCCTTTTGTGCAAAAGTTGAGCAGGTAAGCTTTCTTATCAGCATGAAATCGAAGAGACAAACTAACCACGTCAAGTTTTCTGGAAGAACGTAAGAACGAAGACTTGATTCGATGGTCAGAAAAGGGAGATTCCTTCATTGTGCTTGATGAGGATGAGTTTGCAAAGACTCTGATTCCGGAACTGTTCAAACACAATAATTATGCATCGTTTGTTCGCCAGCTCAATATGTATGGCTTCCACAAACGCGTGGGGCTGTCAGACAACTCGATGCGAGCCAGTGAGCGGAAGAACAAGAGCCCCAGCGAGTACTCTAACCCCTATTTCCGACGCGGCCACCCGAATCTGCTTTGGCTTATTAACAAACCCAAGAGCGGGAGTAAAGCAAAGAAGGGTGCAAAGGGTACTGAGGTTGATAACGACAGTGAGGATGAGGGGGCAACCGAGGAAATCTTCGCCTCGGGACTAGGAGCGACCGCGGCCCAGGCTCCTCGATCATTGCCAGCTGGTGATTCTCAGCCTATGCCAAAGAAAGAGATGTCTCTCATTCGAGAAGAGTTGAGCAAAGTCAGAGAACAACAGAAACTTATTCTCGGTGCCATCAATCGATTGCAACGAAATAACACTGATCTCTATCAACAGGCAGTCATGTTCCAGAATCAGCATGACCGCCATCAGAATTCTATAAACGCCATTCTTAACTTTCTTGCCAATGTCTTTCGAAAAACATTGGAGGATCAGGGGAATTCACAGAATGTCAACGACATCATTTCGAGTATGCTCACAAACCAGAATCAGCAGTCTGCCCAGCATGGCAGTGTGGTTGACTTGGGAGACTTCATCCAACAGATGGATTCCTCAACATATGGCACGCCCCATAAGAAGGCTCGTGGTCTGCTACCTCCTATCCCCAACCAGAACCGCGCCCAGACAGTCAGATCATCTTCTACTCCAAGCAGATCTGCACCGGGCAATTCGGCCTACCAGGCCGTCAACCATCACAATCCTGAGATGGGTCATGTTACAGAACTCCATGAAAACTCACCAAGTGACACAAATTCACCCAACCTCCGTCAGGAGCTAGAGGCAAACCCTCATGAGCAGATGTTGAAGATGATCAACGAACACAATGCTACCAATAATCATGGCATGGACTTGCCAGAAGCGGCAGAGCTTGTTGCCAATGCCCCCAACACATTGAGCAACGCCCAGCGAAGCAAGCTGGTGAATTTTATGGCTGGGCAGTCCTCTTCTGCTCCATCTGCCAGGTCAACTCCCGCCCCAACTCCACACTCCGCCACCCCAGCACCTGCTGCTCAAGTTCCTACATCAAATGGCCACATGGCCATGCCTACTATGCCTACCTCTACCTCTGTCTCACCCCCGCCCATCGAATCCAACCCGCCTCCTTCGCTTTCACCTATCATGGGACCTCCCATGGCACCGCCGTCTTTGAACGAGATCAACAGTAACCAATTGGATCTGGACCAACTTCAACGTCTTCAAAGCGAACAAGATGCCAAAATCAGCGAGCTTGGGAACATCCTCGGTCCATTGAGTCCTTCCGGACATATTCCTGGTCTGGCTGATAACGAGACGTACTTCGATCCTCATTCAACGGATTTCGACCAGTTTTTTGACAGTAGTGCTTTGTTTGGTGATGGTCAGTTAAACGCAGATGGCACTGATTTCGACTTCGGCATAGACCCGAACCATCCGAATCCGTCACTACACTCAGGACATCCTATGCCCCTTATGAGCCACCACAATACACCGAGTCCTGCAGGTACAGAGGATATTCCGCGCGATGATCTGCGACTAGAGACTACGCCTGATCGTGGAATTAAGCGACAGCGCGTGGCTTAGCACTCTACCTCTAAGGATTCCTCGAACAGTATACCATACCAGGAATTGAGATCTCGCGGGGGAAAAGCCAGTTCATATCGTCCTTAATTGTATTTATTCCCAACACATACCTTTCTCATCACCAGGGTAGGTATTTGTCTCTGCGACGTTGACTAACGATCACTCTCAATAAAGGGCAGTAGTAAAGGTTTTAAAGAGCCAGAACAAAACAGCCTTGCTTCAGACATCAAATATTTGCTGTTATTCAAGGAGCGAAACCAAAATATCTATAGATCCCATGGGCGAACATGGGAAGAATTGAGTTATTCGGTTGGATTGATACAGGGGCGGTTGCGTCGGCACGCGTGCTTTATGATATGATGTTTGTCGATTGTACGGTTAATAGTCCTTTTTTTAATCAACCACTTCTCAATCTGTGCCATTTCACTCTCGTGGTGTACTGAGTCCATCGTAAACATTGGATGAAGCGGCATTGCGGCAAATGGGCTGGAGTTATCCCGTCCTTGGGGCATCAGAAGACTTACGTCCTAAAATTAGGTAATAAAAATAAACTAACTAAAGAGCCTGTCAAGTTTATCCTAAACTGACCTAAGTATTTTTGTCACTTAGGACCGAGGTCTTAAGTTTTCTGCCATCCCCTAGACTACATATATCATGACCCGTATAGGCAAGCCTGTGGGCGATTACAAAGTTTACTCCGTGGCACAGATGATCTTACACGAAGTATCCTCGTGAACAATCGAAGAGTGGTTCGGAAATGCGCGTCTGTTCATCATTGAATACTATATGCACAACACCTCCAGCGAATAGGATGCTAGGACAGCATTGTGTAACTCAAGCCCGTTGACAGCCACAAGTTACGTGACTTGTATGTGGCGTACTTTACCCACACTCCTTCCATATGCATTATCCAATCTCGACAAGGATTTATCTTCACAAGAGATGAAAATACGGTGTGAGGCGCGTAAAATGTTGTTTGTTGTTGGAACTTATCGTGTCTGTCGTGATCTTTAATTTCCGTCTAGTCACGGGTCTCGAATGCGCCACTGGCTTCCGTACCCGGGTGGGGACGCAATTTACCAGTCGCTCAGACTCGCTCTCGGCCGAGTCAACTATCGTTACCCTACATCAAGATGCGGGCTCATGTTCGCCTCGTCAATGCGGTAAATAGACTTACATGTGACTCCTTTTCGGGGTCTTCTGCTTGTATCTGTGCTTTATTGATGCGTTCTTTTTCGTCTGTTCTTAAGTTTCGCTATAATTATGGTGGTGTTCAATGTCCTAGGAGAAAGGTCATCCCGTCTTGACATTTGATGGTTTGACAATACTTAGATAACACTTAAAGCGGGATATGAGCAATGATCTCTGTCTGACTTAATGATGTGCCCTAACGAAGAGACGAAGCACGAGCAATTTTGATCAGCAAGCTATGGTCGATGCAAGGATCTATCAAGCAAGGAATTACGAGTCAAGATCTGTCTCGGGAGAGCACAGAATAATATCCCACAGCATATCATCTCCCAACCAAAAGGACATAACAACCAACAAAGACATCGCGATAATACCTTCGCCAAGCTGGAGCAAAAGCTCCTCACTACTCGTAACTCTTAAGACATACATACATACAACTACCGTTGTAAGACCCATATTCCAGGATGCTGGTCCTGGAATGCTGGTAGCTGAACTCTGCAATGTAATACCCGACACCACACCCTACACAGCTCAAGGAATGAAAACTACTCAGTCCAAAACAGAATGACACAACGAGATATGATTCAATAGACTCTTATCAAAATTACAGAATCAGCCCTGCATGAAGGCACATAGCCAATAGATCATTGCGCATCTTCAACTTCCAACCTGCAGCGTCCAGGGGTAGCATAACCCTGGCCAATACCAACCACTATTAACTATAAACCTTAAGAACATCCCTTAAGACAACACCACTATGCTAATAATATGCCCTACATCAGTAGTTCCATGCATATGGGTCTCCTAGTCAGGGGCTCCCCATATTGCGCCCGGTTGGAAAAACGTGATGACTAGTTTGTGTCTTTTTATTAGAGATACAAAATTACGGACTCTCCACAGTGGGAAATTTCCTGACGTCAAGCCCCCAACCCCCGCTCCATCCACTGACGACCCAGACCGCCCGGCCAGAAGCGGAAGACAGATTCAGAGTCAGACAAAGACGCGGCTGAACCAGAAACACCAAGTATGACGGCTGGGCTGATTTTTAACAAGGTCATGTGAAACAATCAATCATTTTGTTGAATAACCACCAGACACAGTCGGAATGAGAAATGAATACGATTTGGAACAGTCCAAGTTAAAGAATTTTTACTTCTTTTTTTGTGCCTGTTTTTACGTACAACTACCTATACACAGGACGGGGGCTGAAGAGAGGGACTAGCCTAACTTCGTAGATCCAACCAAAGGCACAATTGATGCCAAAATCCTCCCCCGGGACAACGTTTGTTGTGCCAATGGCTTCCCAACTATGTATCGTCGTCCCATCCACCTTTGAAAGAATTATGCAGACATATTGCTGCTGTCGTGAAGAGTAGGCCCGCCTCATCGTACCAGACCGAGGTCAGACACCATCGTCCCTGTTTTAATAAAGCTGGTCGGTCCATAACCGCCTATGTCCCAAAATCCGGGGGTATCCTTTTTATCCACCGCGAGGGACCTGTGTGTTGGTGCATTCTCGGTCTTCTTTTCCTTTCTTCCGTCTCGAGGTTAGCCAGGCTCCTCATGTGTAATCTATGTCGTCCACCAGTTTACCCGAACGGTGACCTGTTTCAGATCCTCTCGGGGTATGCGGATTCCTTCCACACCGGGAGAACAAGTCGTATGGAGCCTGAAAAAATGCATGAAGTTGCTAAAAATGAAAAAGGGTATGATCCGCGTGTTCCTTTTTTTGGTGCCGCTAGACTTGATATTGGTGAAAAATGTTTGTTGAATCGCAAGGAAATTGAAAGCAGTCGCTAAATGCCAAAACATATGTGAAAGATCATTCTGTTGTGCGACCATGCAATGATTTCGAACAAGTAATAGAATGTCGGAAAGATAGTGTAGAAGCCACGATGATGTACATGGGTAAACGTCGAAGATCGAATCGTCGATTCAATATTGTGTCATGAAGAGCATTATTGGTTCATGCCATGCTGGTTAACGTATCCGACGTATTGGTGTTGACCATATACTGCCGCATGGTGTGGTGGTGTGGGTGTGACCGGGCATCGAGGAGGTAGGCCATAAGATTCCTTTGCCATGTTGTGGTTGCCCATCAATGAGTTGCCATCAGGGGTGATCGGGGGCGTTAGGTACCCATCGAACCCCATTGCGCTGTGTCCTTTTTGGGGAGTGCTGTAGATGTTGCTCGTGTGCTTGTTGATGGGTTCGGCTAGGGGAGTCGCAGGGTTAGCAACTCGACGGGCAATCGCAGCTTGCTCAGCCATGAATTCGGCCAGCTTCTGCGATACCCGAGAAAAACCTGTTGTTGAGTACTTGCGCGCCAGTGTAGGCGAGGGTTGATGGAGGTGATGCGATAAAGTAATCAAGGTAACGTTCTCTGTCTGGTCCCAACCTCCGTCATTAACTTCAGCACGGCCCAGGATAGCTCGTGCAAGAGCAAGAGATGAACGAGCCATAACCGAAGGCTTGGTGGAGACGAAATCGCGGTGGTACAAGGCGATCTCACAAAGGTAGGCAGCCATGTGAGCAACCTCCTGATCGTCACCCTCCTCTGCCACCATTAGTTGCGAAAAGAAGTCAACGGTGGGGTGGCCAATGATCCAATCGAGGGTGTTTAGGACATGCATCTCCATTTGGGTGAACATGCCAGCATCATAGAGTCCGCAGCACATGTTGTTGAGTTCGTGAATCTGGGGAACGCGGTCCTTCTTGTCGCCATACTTGGCAGCGATGAGTAGCGCGGCACATCCAACTAGCTGGTAGTGTTGCTTATACACCACTCGCTTCGAGCAGTATCGGTCGAGGAGGTTAACAGTGAGAAAGAGAGTCTCGGGGAGCAGGCCGAAGGCAGCATGGGCCTCGATGAGGAAGTCGATCAAGTAAGGTCGCATGAACCACTGGATCTCGCGCTGCATATCGATGAGGGAAGCATCTGGCAGAGTCTCATCCTAGACGTTGTAAGCACGCGAGACGAGATGGGTGTCAATGTCGCAACATACCTCCATTTGTCGCATATGCTGCATGATATCCTCAAGGTACTCATCTCCTGCTAATCGTGAGAGCTCAACGCCGATTATATCTTGCCGTTGACGGGCCATCATGCGTGCTGCTTCTTGGGCTGTGATTCTGTGGTGAGGTTCATCGGACTCAACGAAGTAGGAGTCGTCGTGTTGAGAGTACGCCATGTTGGGTGGTAGGTGAAAGTATTCTCAGAAGGCGGTGACGGAGCAGGATAAGGTTGTGGCTTGGTGTCAAAGGAGAGACTGTTCGTTCGCCAGGAATCTTGTGGTCGGAAAATCGCGTAAGAGAGAATGACTTTGGCTGCAAAAAGGAGTGATGCAAGCCAATTAATTAGGTTATTAAGATATTAAAGAACGTGGATGAAAATGAAAAGAGTGACCGTGGCTGGTAACGAGACCAGGAGCATGTAGATAGTGGAGTTGAAGAAAAGGGATTGGAAAGGGGGCCGTTTAAAAACGAGATCGACTCAAGGGCTCTAATGTGGCATGTGCGTCAGTATCAAGTTGAATACTAGCGGAGCCTCGATTTTGCCAAGCTCGTGACTCGCTGAGGCCATTACACTGGGAATTATATGCAACTATCCCTTGGTCGATAGGCAGGCTGGCACGAATATGGTATCGAGGGGGGAGGGGGGGAGTCTTACAGCCACACGTCGGGGAGATGGGCAAAGTTCGTTGAGAAGATGAGACAGTCCCTGAATCGAGTAGGAATAACGAGCTAACGTCTCCCACTGGGCAAACTTCAAGGAGAAAAAGCGTGGTGGTTGTGGAGAGGAGAGCGGTATGCGGGAGTTGAACACTCGGCATGCAGCTATACGGAGATTAGATATGTCCCCGGCGCGGTGCAGCAACTGGCATGACATACCTTTCCAAACGCTCTTGAACGCTTTCGATGGTTTGATTATCGAGTCAGAATGACCGCGATGTAACCGAACAGGTCGCGATCAATTAAATCACGACTGTGTGTGGATGGTGCGGAATTCTCTAGGTGCTGCGGGATTGAGAGTTGAATAACTCGCAATCGTCACTTTGTCCTAGAATTCTCCTGAGGTCTAAGGGATACCCAGAGTTGATTGGCGACTAGTCTTCGATTCGATGACTAGTTTCGGGAAGGGTTGACAGTGGTCGCTATCGGATGAATTGAATCAAGGGAGCGGGCCCGTCGATGGGAGGCTTCGTCGGCGGCGGGAGCGGGAGCGTTGGCGAGGGAGTGGATTGAGATTGAAGACTGGAATTCCTGGTGGATGACCGAGGAATTTTACAGAGTCGAAGGAGAAGCAGGAGGGAAGAATTACAGAGGGCGAAGTGGAAGTAGAAAAGCGAAATACCAGTAAAGGTCTTTTTGATTCACTTTTCCAGTCCGGCCTGTTTCTGGTCCTAGTTCTCACAGCCTTGAGGTCCTGGCCTTTAATAGGGCGGGATGGGGGCTTTTTGAGGGAGAGATGTCGAGCGGAAGCCCTGGGGTGAAGTGAAAATTCTCCTCGTCTCAAGCGTCTTCAGGCCTGCTGTGGTCGAGTCAGGAGAGGAAGACGGAATGAGAGAATGAGGGAATCAACAAAACGAGAGGAGGAAGAGGGGAGGAGGGAGGTTGAAGAGGTAGGAGGAGGATGGAGAAGAGGGAAAAGGACTGGGTGACAGGTACGCGAGTAGAGTAGGTAGTTTTAACCAACTGTAATGCAGCGAGAGGAGAGATCCATGGATTGTCCGTATGGATCCATCCAATCCATCCATGGCCTACCTAAGCCTAAGCTACTCTACTTGCCAGGGGCGTGAAGTATCGGGCGGAGTGTGAGTGTGAGGTGTGCTAGGATCTTGGGTGTGTGAGATGGATGCGCATGCGCTGTGCTCTGTGCTCTGCCTTAGTCTAATACGTTACTGCATTGCACCGTCCGTCCTTGCTTCAGTGCAGATGGATGCACTGCTAACTAAGCAGCCTCTCGCAAGACCTGCCCTGCCTGCCCGGTTTTCCTGGCATTGCTACCGCTTGCGGGTACGCTGACCAGGTACCTGTTTGCTGAGCAACAGGTGGTAGAGGTACATAGACGGGCCCCTGCTAGGAGGCCACCAGGAGTTGCACACCTGGGCACGGGTCGCGCGCCCACTAAGCGAACGCCAATCCTGGCATTTTTGAAGTTTGGGAAAGGAAAAAGGAAGCTTCGATTTGCTTTTACAGATCCCATCTCAAATCTACCAATTAACAGCTCTCATTTGCTTTTTCAATTATTTTAAGGAAACATGTTCATACTTCCCCCTTTTACTATCCGTCAGGCATGAATGAGCATCCAATATCGCCAAGTAAAATAATACTGAAATGCCTCTTCTCTGGCGGGCTGACTACGCTACTTTGACCTCACCACTTTGATCATCGCGCACTTAATTCAAGGCACGCTCTTCGGAGGCTGGGGCTAAACGCAGGTAGCTTCTTCTTGGGGCTTTGAGAGCAGGAGCGGATTGGGTGTGAGTGGAGGGTAGCTCTGCACAGCACAACACAACACAACACAGCACAGCACAAGAAAGGAACAGACGGACGACATGGGGTGTGCAAGGTACTGTGCGTCAACTTTAGGCGGACGCTAGCACTCACCTGGGGCTTGGGAAGAAGCGTGGTGAAGCGTGTATTAAGCGTGTGAGCCTGCGCTGGGTCTGTCGAGTTGTGCCAATTGTGTCGTGTCGTAGCGTGTTCTGTCTCTCGGCTGGGAAAATACGGCGTGGGCTTGAGGCAGGGATCCGCGAATGGAGACGGGCGTGTGAGACCGCATGTAAGAAGACGTCAAAATGTGAAAGTAAAAGTGAAAGTGAAAAAAAAGAAGGTTGATTGAAGATGACCGCGTCAAGGCTAGGAAAAACGATGCCGAAAAAGCACTTTGTGATCCAGCCCAAGGTATTGATGATGCTCATAGATCGGATTGATCGTGAGTGGTTTGTCTTCATCTGACTCAATACGTAGATAGCAGAAATGGAGAGACATTTGTCTGATACAGGATACCAAACAATGGCTACTGATGGTTTGAATAAAGCAATTTGAATTAAACACTAAATCGACTTTGCTGTAGAATGAAAGGCATCTTCAAAATGAGATACAGAACTTCCATCTCTTGGTGGTACGATGCACTCGGCCGAATCTATTTGTTGACTGCTTTCAAGTTTTGATAAGACATTTATTATTCTACTTCAACAGCTTAGCCCTCTTTTGAGCGGCCACGACAGTTTGTTTGTTTAGAACTTCTGCTCATGGCCGCTTCATGGCCTCGTTGAGCAGGCCACAGGCGACCCATTGACCTTGTTTATAAGCATTGTATATCCATTCAACGGTCGAATGGCCTATGAAGTGCACTACACAGGCTTACCACAGCGAGTCGGCAGACACCAGCTGTAAAGGACCGTCACATTTGCATGCACCAACTAGCCTTTATAATGGCAACCAAGACATTTCAAAGATCTCAATGACACGCTCAGAATTGGTTTGAGGGTGCCCGCCATGACCGCGGCCTCTTGCCGACTGAAACCATCGTCATATTGAGCCAGAGTCAATGCGGTTGACAGTAATATCCAGACTAGCTTGGTGTAAACGAAACAGAAATCATGAGATATTGTCACTATTGCATCGATTTCAAGATAAGGTGATAGCCAGGGGTTTGTTTGAGATGCCCCAATTATAGCAAAACCATCAGTCAGAACATCGTCCCTGTTGCTCGGGTTGCGAATCCAATGCTTGTCTAAACCTTCAAAAGCATGGATTCCTTTACAGTGATAGTGTCATGAATATAAAAAATCCGGTCGACAGTGGACGCTTCTGCACTCAAACGGGGTTCCGAGCTGCCCGTAACTCAGCCAACATCCCACACTCGTCATCATTATGGCGGAATAAGCTCCCGTTGGACATGTCCGTTCCGTAGAAAAGAGTCGACTCGGCTGGACTCGTCGTTGCCCGGCGCAGCCAATGCGTGTGCAAGTCGAGGTTAGCCCATGAACCACTTGCTGCGCTTGCTTCACAAGCCCACAAGCTAGCTACTGCGCAGCAGCGACGGGAACGTGAAGCCATCATCGCGTCTCGTCTCGTCTTCCTCGACAACCGTGTCGTTTCTCAGTACGGATCCATACCGACGCGGCACCTGCGCGATGAGACTTGGAGAGACTAATCCGATTTACTCGAATCTTGCCCAAATCTTGACTTCCACCTCAACAGCCCAGTTTCCCATCCCGGCGACCAAAGGGAGTTTTCTGTGGGCTTGAGGCGTTGCCAGCCAAAAAGTCTGGGCCTATGATAATCGTTGAAGGGCTCAAATGAACTAAAAGGCCATCGTACTGACTGTAGCCAACACCAGTGGTTATCCGTTGTTCGCATGCGTTGCTTTTCACGTATTGATTCTTGCATCATCCCCAGGCCAATCAATTGGCTGCATCGGGCCTCTACATCTCAACTAATTACGCATGTAATTGAGTGCTCGAGTATCCATGTCATTCCCAGTCTCCCTCACATCCATGGATCTGAAGCTGTCACTCAACCCCACAGCGAGCGATCTTTGACTTTGACTTTCCAATATTTCCACTGAACTACAGGTCGCTAGACAAGCCTCGGGCTCACGTTAGAGGCTCGCATAGCTCTCGCTTCATTGGCTTTAGCTTTTGGCCTCTTGTGTCAACTTAACTTATGCTGTGCTGTGCAGCTGTCATTTGTACATGATTGTCGGCTCTCTAGCTGTAAACGTCAAACTGTCACTGTATCCGTACGTAGCATGCTGTTCGTTCATCGGTGCGGACCTCTTTTCGCGTTGCCTAGCTCAGGGGTGACGGCCCGGCCGTGGTACAGTACCAAAAGTCGTGAGACGTTGTCAGCGTTCTGCCCTGCTAGAACCCTTGAATACTGGAGTTTTGGGAACACAGCACGGAGCAACATCTGCAGTGGGTTGTTCTGCGTGTAATTGCCTAGCCCGCTTTGGTCCTCGGACGTAGCGCAATTCGCTGAGTCGTAGAAGTTTGCTCACCAGGGCATGTCTCCACTTTGACGACGCTATTCACAAATCTGACACTATTCGCATATCCGTGGATAAACACAAATCAGCCCTAAGTCAAATCTTCTCCTGCATGTCATTGTGAGGTAGCTGCAAACTGATAAAGCAGCTTCCCTTATATGTGTTGTCAGTCTTGCCTTCAGCTGCATCTGCCTGTTCTAGACATGATCTCTTGCACGATAACTATTCTTAGCATTGGGACGCCACTTTGATAAAACGAGGTTGCTATCATGTCGCAAACGAATTTATTCGCCCGATGCGTATCTGGTTGGATCTCATACGAATCAGACCCATCTCATAGACGATCTCAGTTTCCTCATCCCAGTCCATGTAAGGCGGGTATATGGAACTGCTGGTAAAAGGAGGTGCTTGGCGATACTTTGCAAGCAATAAAACATGGTGATTGATACTGTAACGAGGTATTCCATGCAGTGGCTGCATATCCACCGACGTCCCGTCCATATCAACGGTCGTTATAGCGCTATACACCGTACTGTTGGCTATTTAGATTGAAATCTGCTGCTGTATCACATCACGCCTCATGGCATCACCAACAGATTGCTTGTCTCGCCCATGGATCACACTCCTTCATACATATCTAACACAAGGCTAGTCATGGCAGCTGGTACAGCTTCACCGATATTTGCGCCCATCGCTCTGTTCGTAATCAGTCGCCGGATGCTCATTTCCATCCCATGCCGCCGGTTCAATTTACTGCTGCAAGGGAAGCCGAGAGAGAAAATTGGCACTCTCCACAGCGTACTAGAACGTCTCCACGCCGAAAAGGAACATGCTTGTATAAATGGCACGCATAAGACGTCAAACGGACACAAGCACAAGAAACATTATGTGAAGATAATGACGCTATATGGCATTGTTATACATTAGCCCACTTGCGAAAGTGTCACTTACAAGCCAGTCAAAATGTTTCATTATTGGCGATAGAGCCTCTAAAGTTGCCTAGTTAACAAGCGAGAGAGATTGATTCCAGATTGTAACTGAAATTCCATCGAGTCAGGGTCTTTGAAGAATGTAAAAACTCTCCGTCAATGCCATCATAGGAATGTTCTTTTTGTTCGGGGTCTAACATCCGTTTGTCCCTATGGCATCTGCGAATGTCGCCGACTCGTGGTAAATCATGTTAACGTCCGTGAAACATTGCCTCAGCCGCTTGTACTTAGTGGCACTCAACTCACAGCCTCTGTCTAAATTGTCACAAAGTCAAGTTTGGCCAGGTATCGATTGCAGGAGAATATGCTCCTGTTGCCTCAAGTCTCACCAAATCAGGAGCATTACTCGCGAGCGGGAAGCAGTTAGGCGTGGGATCATCCAAAACCTCCACAATCCTTTCTCACGACAACGACACCGGGCACACGATCAAGGCACCAGGTCTAGTTCCAGGTTCAGGCACAGGCACAGGTACACACAGACACGCCGAGAGCATACGACCATATGAGGAAGCAAAACTCGCGAATGGGCCCGAAAGCCGGAAAGTATCACATACACGTCTGCTCACAATCGAGACCTGCACCCCTTTATTAATCCGTCGAGCTCGCGCTCACGTTATTAACGCGCCCGCGTCAAATGGCGACGCAGTTTCTGAGGGCCAATGAAATGGCGTAGACGCGCATTTCATGAGACTCAGCGCATCTTAGGCCGGACCCAGGTGGCTGGGCGAACGGGAGAGCTTGGAAAAGGAAACCGAAAGTTGAAGGGCGAGCTAGATTTAGCGGCCAGAACCCTGCACACCTGCACGAATTGACAAAAAAACATCAAAGTGCAAGTTGGATCGACAGTATCTGACATGTAACCTGCAACTGAAGCAAGACAGAGACGGGGATTGAGTCAAGGTAAGGGTGATGGTGTTGGAATAAGGCTATACAAGCCAAGCCGTCGCCAGTTTTTGGTCCCGACCACAGAGGCAATAGCCTGATCGAACTTTGGTCTCTTACGAAGCTTTTTTTTTTCTTCTTCTCATTTTCGTTTTTGTCACCACTTCTTTTCTCACTTCTCACATGCGCCGGCTTGACGCCAGTGAGGGGTAGCCCCAGGAACCACGTCCAGGATCCCCTGGCTGTTCCCGACGCGGAGGGTCAAGATATCCAGATCTGGCTGTGAACCATGACCAAAGGTGTGCCAGCTTGTAGATCTTCTATGCCATGCCTTATTCGTTATTTCTTCGTGATGATTCTTTGAAAGGAATTGACCCGTATATGTGACAAGCAATTTGTATGGTCAAGAGGCTGGTCTAACTATCATGACGTGCCTACCTCGGGGTCTGAGAGTTTATGGTGATCTTGGCTTTGCTCTTGAATATGATGGATCAATCTTGCTGATAGTTGTGGTATTCGTAATTCAGTATGGTTCAAACTCTACTGTTTAGCTGTCCCGGAGACGATCACTTGGCTTCAGAACCCCTCACACCAGGAACTGCGACTCCGAAGAGGTAATCGTATTGAAAGGTTAGTTTTGGCTGAAATTGTTGCCCGCTTGGCAATCTCTCATATGTTCCTTCACGATTGCTCTCAGGCCTCTAACTGCGACATCTCAGGGCCCGATTCCGGACCGCGAAACAAAAGACAAAACAAAGGCGGCCTGAACAAAGAGCCAGCAGATTTAAGCCATGCCGCTGAGCCACTTCTCCCTGCCGATCTTTAAGGGAGAACAGATAATATTTGAGGCTTCTGGTGGGCTTTGCGTGTCCCTGAATCTCAACACCAAACCGCGAGATAGAATTGCCTCGACCACGGTGATCAACTCGTGCCAGATTCGCGATTGAGTGAGGACGGACGGTCTTTGAAGGTGAACCTTATGCTTGGTTGGTACGCTACCCATGTCCCCAGCAAAGTGGCTGACTTATTGTCCAAGGTGCTTCAATGGTCTGACTACCTAGATTCAATACTTCGCCTTCAACTTACGACATGACGCAAGGCAACTTTCACTACACCTACAATCGTAATTTCTCTTCTTTGAGCTTCTGGGCTCATATCTCCATCATTTCCCTATTTCCACGATGCAGGTTTCAATTCTCCCTCACATTTGACCTTGAAAATGCCAAAATGTGACGTAGGAACTTAGCTTCAGCAGTGGAACTCCAATGGGGCAGGCGTGGAACCTAGTGCGATTGAGCCTTGAAACTTTGCCATTTAAAGTCTAGAAAGCTTGAAACTAGTGCCTGCCCCGCATTCACTCTCTGAGCTCTGCAGAACCAAGATCCGATGTTACTGTACAGTCTCTGCAGAGATGAGACATTGACTAGAATCTGTTTCGGACCCTTCTATTGATCTGGGCCCCGAGATCTCCCTCTGGTAAAACCGGATGGTCTCGTTCGTATTCCCGTGAGACTGTGGAAATGAAAATGAAAGAGCCGCAATTTTTCCAGGAGGATTTGTCTCTTCAAAGTAACATGCACGAGTAACCTCGGTGGTGTGAAGTGGTTGCGCGGGTTTCCATTTTTACACTGACAACCCAATTAGATGCTTAGCACCACGGGTAACGAATCCCAAAGGACGGTACGCCTGCAGCGGGCTTGCAGAAGTGCTATCACCTGTCGCAGAATACCAATGGCAAGCTTTAAAACATGTCGATACGTCAGGATGCGCAAGCACTATAGAAGCAGGGCTTAGTCTAGAGCTATCACCTCGTATGGTATGGCATGGCATGTTCTGATTTTCCCCTGGCCCGGGGTAAGACTCTGAGAGAGAGCGCGTTAGGTTGGCTTGATGCTGTGGCTACTGCAGAGTAAAGGGTGAAGGGTGCGAGACACGAGAGTCTCGGATCAGGTTGCTTAATTATGGCGTCAACGACATGATATCGGCTCGATTTCCTGACTCCGTGACCTTGTTTCTTTTGAGGCATCATCCCTCGCTCCGCCCTGCTGCGGTGCATAGTGTTGCGTTGCTGCCTCCGCCTCTGAAGTTCAACGAATGACACCCAAGCCGAGACGTTGATGCTCACGCTGACACCACTCATAATGCCTGTAGCTGAATGCTGAACCAAAGAACCCTTATTATCAACTTAAGATCGACCCCATCCCTTGCCCGCGTCCCCATTCCGAAGCCCCGTAACTTTTTTTTTTTTTTTTAAACGTGTCTTGTCTCTGATGAAATAAACGCCAAAAGACGCCTCAGAGACGCGCGGGCTTTGGTGATGATTTGCAGCTCGCAACACGTTCCACGTACATGGGTTGCTGCGAGACGCGTGAGATGAGGAGCCACCTACACCACCACAGTGAGGGGGGAGTTTGAAAAAAGGAAGTTAAAAATTATCATATGCTGATGTTCACCCCCATGTTGAAGGTTGGTCACGATGGAGTCTGCAGAGTCTGGATCGGCCACTCCATCACCTCGCAGAACCCGCCGAGCACAGGTTTTTTCTGTTTTATGAAATTGTCGGCAATTGCTGACTACATATTTTCCACTTGGCGGATGTTGCGGTTCTTCCATCGTGCAGGGACCATGAAAATCACATTGTTGAGTCCAGGACCAACAAATAGCGGGTTAGACACAGTATCCATTGCCTGAGACAAGAGGCCCCCCTCGAATTAGTTATGAACAGCCTCATTCCCTTTGGCTGCATTCTCGACATCCACTCTCCGAGACGGCACCGTGAGAGAGATCTTTGCCATCCGAGGCTTGAAGCCCGGACCGCTGTGACTGGCGGATCACCAAGTGGTTCGTAGTGGATTTTTTTTCTTCTTCTTTGTTCCCACAATCCGGCCCGCGGCGACGGGTTCAGAGCCCCTCATACGCTCAACAAGTGCCGTCTGCCGTCTACAGTACGTAAGATCCAGTCACGATAGGGTTGGTTCGACCGATAGAGTGGTACTATTGCTGTTGCCGTGCCCCATGAGGTTTCACCCTCGTCCCCGACCACGCTGTAATTTGAGGTTATCCACGAGATCCAGATTTGCACAAAATGGACACGAATGCACGTGCCAGGCCCCAGGTTGAAATTGGCGCTAATGTACAAATGTTCCAGAAGCCTTCCACAAAGCGGAGCTTACCCGCGAAAGTGACGACACATTTGGCTCCTTTCTAGATGAAATGAGGCTGAATCACCCGAGCAGCCATTCTATATTGGGGCGTAGCGTCCCCCCACACGTCGGGTCGTGACGCGCTAAGATACGGTACTTTCAGGGTTCATTTTTACGCGAAAGCAGCCTGTTCTTTACTCTCCTCTTTTTTTATGCTCATCATCTCATCACTTGTGCACGTCTCAATAGTTCTGCTCCGCCGTTTTGTGTCTCATGACTGGTTATGCGGACGTTGGCTTGGCTTGGCTGTCGGCAGAATCATTTCCTAGCGGCCCTGACCCATTGAATTCAATAAGTATCCATCCCTCGCTTCTTCACCACAGCGACGCAAGGTTAAGAACCGCATACTGACTGGATCCATGACGCCTCCCTGGGAACCGAATCCATTCATCTGAATGGTTTCATGCAAGGGAAAAAAAAGTCAACGAAAAAAAGGAAGCAGGCCCAGGCAAGATACCCACTTGATTGTCAACTTTATGCAGTGCCAAGACTCGTCGGAAATACATCACCACGGGTTTCACGGCGCTGTAGAAAAGCCGACCTTGCAATTTTCATCAATTGCTATGGCGATGACACGAAAAATCTCTGTTCTACCTTATACAAACTCCGCCTCTAACTTGAAAAACTCTCTCCAGCTCCTCTTTCGCGCAGCTTCTCCAAAATCAAGCTACGTTCAACCCATCCTGAGTCCTCGGTGTTACTTGTAATGCTCCAGCTTGGGCACCAGGCGACTGACGACGGGAGACACACCTTCGGCAGTTGGTGTCAATTTCTCCGCAAGAATATGTGTTGTTTCTCAGACTGCAAGTGAAAGGAATTTTGACACGTTCCAGAACACCGACTGGTCCGGAGGAGATCTTGTGATAACTTCATTTCGTTGCCTCCTCAACTGAGCTTGGTCTCCAGGTCCAGTGGACCTTGATACCGCGTCCCATATATCAAAAACTCTTTCCGAATTGTTGCCACCACAATACTATACACTCTTGGTTGAAGCCAGCCATCGGCTTTGCACGGAAGCCGGAGGTGCCTGTTTTCTTTTTTGTGACATTATTCTCGTTTCAGATCTTGCTCTTATCGTCTAATAGGTTGCTGATTTCACCTTGCTAGACATATTGTTGAGCTCAATTGGGTCTGGGTTACAAAAGATTGCCCTTGCCCTGTGTGAAGTCGAGGCCGGGGTGGTCATTTCCATCTACAATGTCTCAAGAGACCCTTCGGCAGGCATCGAATCTCGAAGTTGTCAAGTCGAACATGGAAGCCATGTGTCTTTTTGCGGCCCCTCCAGGGTAACACCCACTCCAATTGTTAGTTTCGCGGGGATGCAATCACGCGATATCATTGGCTCGTCTCATCATCTGGGCAGCCCGCTTAGAATGTGTGTAACTAGAATCTGATACACCCGCTACACCAGAAGAGCTTGGATTGCGGTCCAGTCTTAGTTGAAGTTTCCCCGCATATCTTATTGTCGATGCCCTCATGCTTTCACGCCTGCCGCCAAGTGGCGAATAGACATGTATCCAAGTGGTCACAACAACACATCCTACCAGGCCCGAGCCAGGAACAAACCTTGTTCAATAGGTTACCAAGATAATTGTTCCAAATCATTATGCACTTCTATGGCTCTGTAGTATCACATGCTGAAGCAAGGCATAGGGTGATGATTATCTCTGCGTTATGTTGCCGCGGACGATGGATTTATTATATCGCGCGCGAATTGAGTTTCAAAACAACAATAAACAAAAAACATGGAGATAAGCTACAGAAACACCGAGTGGGATGTGTTCTGCATCCGAAAAAGGCATATGCGAGTGACCAGGGTGGCATCTTGCTAACCATGAACCACAATCTTGGATCTCAAATCAAAAGACCAAGAACTGGCCTTCCAGTGCGAAATCCCAATGAGGATTGGTGCTTGTTGCCTACATTTTAATGATGACGAGTTGCAATCAATGGTTCGTCTCCGAAGTTTGACCCCTGGTCTTCTTAGGTTGATAGGCGCTGGCTCGCTTGCAAGTCTCCAGCAAGTCTGCCCTACAACCTGTTGCGGATCGAAGTTCCCTTAACCGAGTTAGGTTAATGGTTCAAGATGTCAGCTGGATGTGGGAGGCTGTGAAGAAAGGCCATCCCCGAGCGTCCTATCAGCATTAAGAATCGGCATGTCGGTTGTTGACATGAACATGTTCCCCTCTGCAGATCCATGTAGTGCATGTGAATGGCTTGATGCCGTTGGTCTGTCGTGATGGCTGATCTGTAATCTGATGAGATTCTTACGAACAAGGTGTGGTATTCGACAACATGGCACTTTACGAGTGCGCCATTCATCGATTGTCAAAGATGATGGACTTGATCGACCCAGAAGACAATCTTCAGCTGTCGGATGCTGCCGGAATGAGACCGATTGAAAGGAATATTCTGGCTCGGAAGCTTGACTAGAGTTGGCAAGCTGTAAACAAGATCACCAATTGATTCGCAGGTGGACGATGGTGCTGGGAAATTGACAGGGCATGGCCTTGTTTGGAATCGATGGTGAGATTGGTTTGTGGTCTCTGGTTGGTCAATAAGTTATTCATGTTTGCTTTTTGAGACACCAAATCGGGAATCTAACCAAGCTGGAATCTCCATCAGCCATCAAAGGCCTAGGCGAGGCCGAAGACTGTTGTCGACTTGTCTTACCAAGGGATTATACAATCCCCAAGCGGCGAGCTCGGTGGATTTCGATATGAGACTGAATATAGGTCGCATATGTAGCAAGATTACGAGGCAAAACCAAGTTCTTGATCGCGGTAGAGAATCCCAATCGGGGCCTTTTTTTTTTTCGCGATCTGGTTTACTTGAAGCTTCTGACCAGGGCCCCTGTTCAAGCTGGGCTCGTAGGGCGGTCATACGGTTAGTCCTCTTGGTTCATCCCCGCAACTTTTGTAGGCTGGGTTCATGTGGGGGTTTTGGTCGCGATTTGGTAGTCAAGTCGATCAAGTTCAAGGGTTTTTGAAGAGTCATGAAATGCTTTGCACTTATGGAGAGATGGTTAAGATTTCAAAGTCTGGAACCTTATACCGAGACTACTTTGACATGTGCAGTCTCAACAACGTGAGATGACTTCAAATCAGAGACATGAGTGAGATGAAAAGTTTCATGTTGCGCTCTCTGGCCAGTTGCCAACAAGACCTCGACTTCGAGATGGACTAGCAAGGCTCAGGGTTGGAGACTAATCCCTCAATATCAGCTCATCAACAACTTGCCCATTGGCGTTTTGCCGGCGCTTGCGTATCAGCAAACACCAGGACGTGCATTGTCAACGCTAGTTTTCTTGATTGTTTCCAATTCCACGAAACCCATGTTATTTTAATAACTTTAATCAACATGCGATTTAACTTGGCTATATCAAAATAGTTCATACCGTGCCGAGTGGACCGAGGTGAAGCATTCGGATCGAACAGAGGCCTCAGTCAATGCTCAAAGCAGAAGATTCTTTAACATGTGGCTTGCTGTTTTGGTTATGGCCATTCACGGATCAATGGCGCGCTCTAGCACGCGGAATGGCTTGAGGCTTTTAGGTGGCTTGAGCTGCCATTAATTAACAACCTACACAATGACGGCTTTTGACAAGAGAATAGCTATGCCGATGGTACATCTGCTGTACCAACGAGACGGGCGTCGAGTTGTTTACCAAGTTCTGCAAGGCAGAGATCTGTTCGCATTCAGCGCCGAGCTACTGTATGTATGTATGTATGCATGCATCGAATATGTACGCTGCGCCATGATGTGACTGTGCAAGGTCCTCAACAGGTTATTCTGAAGCAATCTACAGAAACACGACTTTTGATTTGATGCTCTTGCTTCGAGTAAACAAACAAACCGTGAATCGGGAATATCGATATCCGAAAAGTTGAAATCTCCGATAGGATTACCAGGATCTTGATACTCTTCCCCTCCCTTTGCGACATACATGGCGCCATATTGACTTGCGGGCTGACCTCTAAGATGCACCATGTGGCTGACTTTTTACTTGTTGGTTCTTTGTTTTGACGCTTGTCTTTACCCATGATCCTAGAAGTTGATTTGCTGGCCCAATTGACAATGAGGATATGGCCACGCTATCATGACTTTGACACCATTCTTTCGTTTGCCAGAAGGGTTCTTTGTTTGATATGCCACTTCTGGATAAATGCAGCTGAAACAGTTCTGAATAATCCTTGTATATTAAGCAGCTAAATTATGCTACTGTACAGCACACGACCCGCATGCATACGAATCTCGTCTCAATCGGCGATTGATTTTGTCAATTCTTACTGCCAAGAGATATTGATATCTGAATCTTGGAAACCTGCTCATTTGCGGTGTTTTTTTATCAATGCCTTACTCAACTGAAACTAGGCCGATTAAGCAACAGCGTAGGTAGGTCAATTTTGGTCCTTTGCGCGTCTCCCTGAATGTGATGGGGACACAGATGCTCCAAGGCCCAGTTTGCTTGCTCGTGTTGGTGGACAATCATTACTGTTCTTTGGCTTTCATCTCGCTACAACCCTGGCTACCCCAGGCCCCAACACAACCCCTAATCCGATGCATTATCAGCATATTTTGTAGGGCTGCGTTGGGCGCTGCGAAACAGTCATTCGATTGTTCCTCTGCTGCAGATGATTTGCATTTCGCATTGCAGAATATCGTCGCGGTCCCGTTCGAGTAACCTGAGCGTGGGCATGTCGTTGGACTCTTTCACGAGCCGCTGTACGACGTCGCACATAGAATAGTACAAAGGCTTTTGTGTCTCGTACAACGGACGGGAAACATGCCCTGAACTCGCACCAGGGCCTGGCATCGGCGGTTCCAGGTGCTACGGCGCAGTTCCCTTGTATCGAGAGAACATAAGCAATTCGCTCCTCGAGGCCAGGGCAAGCGAGAAGGGTGGACGGGTTCGACGCTCCGGCCCGCGGGTGATTCGAAAGAGATCCCGTCAATTGATTGTGTCTGTACTGTATGCCACGGGCCGTTGCTTGTAAACCAGGCATATCACTTATCTTTGACTGTTTATCTATCCGTAGTTATTGTTTTTGTTGTTTAGCGTCAGCCGCTCTATTCTACGAATGGATATTACAAGCTCTAGGTTAAGCTGCACCTCTTGGACTCTGCTCACTGGCACGGCATGTACAAAATAGGAAGGCCAAAAGACTAGAGCCAACGAGTCTTCATAGACAGACAACCAGCGTTGCGGTCTGAGACTGGTCAGCAGGGTACAGATCAGCCAATGCCATTGTAAGTAGTGCCCATGGTTAAAATCTTGCAGGTTTCCAGCCCTTTCAGCTCGACCTAAGCTACGGCCATGGGTTTCTCCTGTCAAGGCTTGTGCACTACTCCCGATAGCTGGGATTTCATTATGATTGGTGTCTTGGAGCGCTGAGAATAGTTGTCGTGGCCCCAATCGACACCGTCAAAGTTGACACAGACAACCTGGCAGTTGTGATAGACGCTGCCTGCATGCTTTGAAGGGTTCTTGAGTGCAACCTTCTCAAATTTGTTCAGGGGTCTAGGTAAATCTGTTGGACTTGGGATGTGCGCTTTGACTTGCTTGGATGTGAACCTAGAAACATTACCCAAAGGAGATGATAAAAGCACTGAGGCGTAGCTGAGAATATTGGACTATGCAACCGGAGTTAACCAGTTATACACTAGTCTAAAGCATCATATCATAGGGTTATTCCGACTTCTTGAAGAAGTGAGTTGCTGACTGACATCGCGAACAGAAGGAAAGGTCGGGCATAGGTACTGACAATATAGAGTTCGACGAATTAGCTTTGAAGACTTTCAGGTGGTATAGTATGAAAGCGAGTGAAAAGTTTGTAATTGGTAGCCCCTCAGTGTGCATCTAAGGTTGAAGTTGAGATATCATAGCTAGGTAAGGCGTGAAACATAGGGACGATGTGCCCATTTACTAAGAACAACCTGTGCTGTACATAGCAATGAAGTTTCTAATACATCTAAGTTCAATACTTAGCAAGCAGTAAAGTGGAAGCCTTATCTGTACGCACTGATGAAGGATCTCCGTCACCGAGCTGAGCTTCGACAGCAATAGCGACTCTATGTTGTGCTACACACATAGCCCCCCTCGCAGAGATTTATACCCCAAGGCTAAATTCTATTAAGATGTACAAGATCTTTCATATGGTTTGTCATCAAAACGGAAAACATAATACCGCATTCCTCCGTCTTAACAGCCATGTGATATGACAACCAGCCCCTGCAAAACCTGCAAAGATTCTATCATGCAGCCTCCATGGCACCCAAGACATTGCAAGGAAAAGAACCTTAGTAAAGGAGATCAGAAAACGCACATAATATTGCGAGTGTACCCTTAGAAACATCAGATACACGCTGTTGTACTTATGGGCTCCGTGGTCGACTGACCTCACGGCTCACGCAATGCTACCTGGGCACAAGTTGACCCAATAGTAAAGAGAAGAGGATGAAACTTATTAGAAACGATAACCAAGGAGGAAGTCATTGATATTATGATTCAGGTTAGGGTTTCTATGAACAATGCTACAGTTACAAACGAGTGTTTGGAGGGCATCTTCGGATACGCCGATATGTTGCATGTTATACTTGTTTGGTTGCGAGATGACAAGCTTATCAGAATGAATTCTCAAGACGAAAGAGTGAAAGATCTAGAAGTGAGATGGAGGATTAAAAGATAGAAAGATAAAAAGGGGTATAATAAGCTACTAGTTTTACTTCAATGCCCAATTACTGGCACGATTAAAATTTTGATGGTGAATCACGGTCGACTCTTCAACAGTGAATCACAGTTACTACCAGGCAACAGAGATAATTATAAATGGAGACTACGGATTCTCGACCTCGAAAGATTCATCTTCCTCTTTCATCCTCCTCTCACCAGCATCTCTTCCCTTCTTGATATCTTCAACAAAACTTGTCTACGTACCCTATCACAACTCCATAACAAACAAAGCGAGGCCCGGTAGATGATCCATGATGGAACAAGATATCGCCTTTAGTCCGCGAGGGATGGCCTATAACACAGGAAAGGCCGACAGAGTCCAGTACCAGTTCCTGAGGTATAGACGAGATGGGCCACCGCACTCGAAAATGGCGAAACAGACACTCAAGATTGAATCGGAGAAGCAGAACAAGCAGCATATCTCACCAGAGGAGATGTAAGTCAAGAATGTCCGCAGGTCATTATCCCTTCTATTTCTCTCAATGTGAATATGCGTGGCTGATCCATAACAGTGAGGATGTGGTCATTATCTTTGGAGAACTTCTCCCACCGGATTTCCCACTCATGCTTGGCAAGATAATCAACCCTGATGCATTCGTTCCTGACATCAGCAACACTATCCCTACCCAGGGTAAATCAGGCCTCCCGGTCAAGCGTCTGAGTGGTCAGAAGTGCAACATCCAACTTTTGCACAACCATCTCAACGGAATTCGAGAGGTATCGCCACTCCCAAAGGATACCAAACCCCAAGATCGCACCTTTTACTACCGAGAGTTTACCACGGGCGTTGACGACACTCAGCACAAGAGGCGACGCACACAGTTCAATAAGAACATTACTAATGCATGCGACGAATACAGACGTGCTCAAATGGATGAGGCAATGCGCAATGAAGACCGGGACAAGCATGGAGCTGGGGTTCCTGTTGACACCATGGACGTCCTCCGCATGTTGATGAAGGGGAAAGAAGTCATTGGGCACGCTGATGCTGTCAAGGCTTCCAACGTCTGCAAGGTACGTACGTGGATAAGCCACGGTCATGGCATTAGCTACTAATAGTTGATAAGGACTTGTGGAATATTATGGCTAAGCCACAGGCTTTTCTCGATTTGTCAGAAGCATTGGTCGGAGGCGCCTTGGACGAAACGGACGAGATTGCCGAGCCCCTGTACCGGACCGTCGTCGCAATTTTTTGTACGTTTTAGAACGACGGATAAGAGATCGAAGATCATGGTGATGCTGCCATGGACGTCGATGTTGGAAGGATCCTCAAGCTTTCCTACATGGCCGCCACACAAGCCGTTGATGATCCACTTGGACCGGATGCTGGAACTGGACGGGATTGAGAGATTTTGACTATGTTGATCATATATAGAGCACAAAAGTCAGGAAGGACGCAGATCGGACTGGTAACATGGGAGAAAGTAGCAAGTACAGCCTGCAGAAATACATGTTGACAGGTCACATATGGCTAGTGGATGATCCAGGGAACAGCTATCACAATACTTGATCGAGGCGAGATGATTGATGCAACTTTGGGGCTTTAGCAACGTAAATAAACACTCAATTCACAATGACGTTGCTCTCACAGCAAGCTCAGGAATCTGTTAATTTCTCCTAAGTGCTGAACCTCCCTCCATCACAAACATGGTGTCCAGATTGTTGTTTTAACCAGCCGTTCACATCTCCCGAATTATGCCATGTAACTGTAACCATGTTGATAAACATAAGCCTATTGCTACTTCATTCCATGCTATGATGCAGACTTGATCTCGGGATTGAATAGTTATTCCTCCTCCCAAAAACACGAGAGACACTCTTCGTACTTAATTTCCATAGTCTCGCCAGGTGAGCGGATTCCAACAAAAGCAAATAGATGTTCAGATTGTTTAACGATCACTAGCTTGCGTATGCGATGACACACAGAACCGATATCCCGAATCAATTTGTGATATCATTGCCCAAGCTCAGATTCGGTTGCATCTTGAAATTCAGCATCATCTGGTACTGGCTCGTTTAAGTACGCGAGGATAGATGCTTGTTGAAGGCCTATACATGGCATGCCGGGCCAAAGCTCTTGGATCGATGTTCTGTTTAAAAGATCGCAGATCCTAGTCATGGACTTCGACTAAGTAAATGTCAATATTCGAAATATGGAGACCTCGCCTTTCGAAGAGACTTATATAGCGGGAGACTCACAGAAACTGTGACCCGTGGGAATGAACCCTAAACGCCATATGCACTTCCCTGGATGCTGAGGCATATGAGACCGGGGAAATCTCTTGTAATTCCCAGAATAACTTCTTCATTTAACAACGGATCCAAAACGTTGGAGGAAATATTGAGCTTCTTAAGAGAGTGTTGGCGAGTGAGTGAAGAATAAAAGGATACCAGCTCAGTATACGCATATGTGCCGTACCAATCATCGAGATTGACCGCTTCGGGAACCTCGGGAATGCAGCAACTGAGAACAGTGCATAAGATCTGTGGCGAAGACGAAATTTCTAGGGATTTGAGCCTTTTCCACTTCCTACGTCGTATGAAGAGCTCGCAGAGCCTATCTTCTTGCTGGCGGGGCCAGCCTTTGATAGACAAAGTCAACTTTTGCAGTTCGGCCATTTGCGAAATGGCATCGACAAGTAGTGGGCCGAGTTCCTTATACAATGATCGCTGTTCTCCGACGCACCCACGCTTCTGCAGGAAAATTGTCACCTTCCTGGAGCCACATCAATATAATTTCACGTGTATAAGGGGCAAGAAAACTTACCTAATAAAGAAAAATTTCTCAGTGGGCTTCACATCAAGCAAGGACTTAAGTCTGTAGGATAGGAATCTCGGGAGTCCTTCGAACCGAAGTTGTCTCAAA
Organism: Fusarium burgessii; assembly: GCA_002980515.1. Taxonomy (NCBI): domain Eukaryota; kingdom Fungi; phylum Ascomycota; class Sordariomycetes; order Hypocreales; family Nectriaceae; genus Fusarium; species Fusarium burgessii. Next base: position 48,589 of record PVQA01000181.1, on the reverse strand, counting down.
TTATCCACAACAAAAAAAATCATAGTACCCTTTCGGCGCGAGCACCAGATTATTCACATCTTTTTCCCAAGAAAAGAAGCAATATTGTCGCGGCACTCCTGGGAAATTTTCTCCATAACCAAGAGCGTAGTGTAGGTAACAGCCCGAAGGAAAGGAGAGAAGTGAATGGACGACTCTGGATGAGGTTGATTGCTCTCCGTGGATTGAGATGCGTTGTTGAAAAGAAGAAAAATAAGTTTTGAGGTCTGTGTGAAGGTAATGTGTTGAGACGGCTCAGGAGGAAGGAGCACAGGAGAAAATAACCTTATTGGGGAAGAAACAATTTCAGCCAGGGAAGGCATGAATTGATACTTCGACCATCGTTCCCGTCTATCCAAGATTCGGTGATTACGTGTTTGAAGTGTTCAGGGTCTACTGGGGCATTTATCTTACCTATGATCAAGGAATACCTTAGGTAAGGTGGTTGTGATACAAGCGCTTTCTTCCCTACTTGTCCCTTCTCCAACTCATCGGACTGCCAAATTTAGTAAATAGACCACCCCTATCACCTCGCAAATAGGCTAACTACACCCCTGTTCTTTCCGTTTTCTTCAACAGTTTTCATCATAAGCACCCTTTACCTTATAATATACACAGCATGGTAGGTTGCAGGGCATGATTTTGCTGTCTGATCCCGAGCATGGGGAAACGGGCGAAGAGAAAAAGAGAATAGAGGCAAGTTCTTGACAATAAGATAGTGACAGATGATTTCTTTCTTCAGTGATTCACCAGAGCTCACCTAGGGGGCGCCCGCTGGTTAAGGGAAGTGGAGTAAGAGGAAGATAGAGCATTGCCTGACAAAACTCCGTGATGGAAGTCGAGGAAGTGACAAAATGAATTACAGATATTAACTCTTACCAAAGGATAATAACATAAACACAGTTTATACGCGCGGAAGAAGTTCAAGTTAGACGGTAAAGTCAAGAACTGTCCTCCGGGGACCTTTAGAACTGCTGCTGAGAGTAACTTGAGGCAGGATAGCCGTGTTTAGGTTATGAATCAAGTCGCAGGAATAGACAATACAGCTCGGGTATGTTTATCGAACCGATGGAGTTCTTAAGTCACCGGATGTCATGAAACCAAGGCGGTACATCTGCTAAATCATAAAAATATAGTCCTAAATTATGCTTGTGGATTGAGGCCACTTGTTCAGTTGGATCTTAAGGTTCAAGGCAGCAGTTCTATGACCTGTTGACTTAACATTAAGGTTATTGTGTTTTTAGTATAATGCATGATGCCATCTTAACTGTGTTAAAGCCCTATTATTATATTACTTTTACTGTACAGTCTTTAGCTTTACTATGTGTTTTGCTGTATAGGCACTAACACATTTAAATAATCCTAAATACTAGGATTAGCACTATGAGTTTAGGCCTAAGTTTATGTACCTAATCTCGAGCTTATATCTAATACTGGGAATCTTTATTCTTGAATAAGTTAGACTTAGTGTAATCTTTGATTTCCACCAAGATCTCTTGATGTTGCAAATTCGCAATGTCGTTGATTGGATTAGTCATCAATTGTCAATATCTGAATATCCACGGCCTCACCCAATCATCTTAATGCTGCATTGCCAACATCAACATCCACTTAGGAACTTTGTTCTTCAAACCAACAATTTCTTTCCGTCGCATTGAAGGCAAGAATTATGTCAGTCACACTACACACGTCACACGGCGATATCAAAGTCGAAATATACTGCGAAAGTGTTCCCAAAACTGCAGAGGTTCGTATAATTTAACATATGCTCAGTTCCGGTCCTTTGCTCACACCTACTAGAACTTCCTTGCCCTCTGCGGCTCTGGCTACTACGACAAATCTCCCTTTCACCGTCTAATTCCCAAATTCATGGCGCAGACCGGCGCACCCGCAACTCCAAATCCTCCAGAGAATCCGAAAGGAGGGCGTAGCATATGGGGAGGCGCGTTTGAAGACGAGATCCGGCCGGCGCTACGCCATGGCGCTCGAGGAGTGCTGTCGATGGCAAACAAGGGGCCTGGGACGAACGGATCGCAATTCTTTATCACTTTCGACAAGGCGCCTCATCTGGACGGACTCAACACTGTATTTGGACGCGTTATTGGAGACGAGGGCATGGCGACCCTGGCCAAGATGGAAGCTATCGAGGTGGACCGCAAGAACAGACCCAAGGAGCCAGTTCGTATCGAAAATGTGACGATTCACGCCAACCCAATTGCTGGTTGAAACAACGACAACGTCCGTCGTACTTATTCTCACCCCGGCCTATGACATTGCACCTCATACCAAATGAAAGCACTGAGCTACCGTTATGGTACATCACTGATGGAAGGCGAAAATTGCACACGATTTATGTCGCAAAACTCCATTTGGAGAGTATCATTATTTTCTCAGTTTGCCCGCCCCTACCAAAACTCCTTAAATTATACCGGAACCTTAAACTCCTTTAAATTCCCTCATACTCACCTCAAAAGCCTCGCCATTCCAACACTTTGGGTTCTTTTTTACTTTCGATACGATAAGGAATGTCATCACCCTCTTGGGTGACATAGATCATATCATTCCATCCGCAAATCTCCATCTGCTTGATCAGCTTCAAGAGCTCCGCATGGGTGCAAGCATCGATGTTTCGGACAGAATAGGTAACCAGGAAAGGGCCCCTATAATTTCGAAGAAGGATAAATGCTCGTTGGCTAGGGTGGTAGGCAGGGAATTTCCCAGATTCATCTGCTTCGCTCTGCCCGGAGAATATAATGTCATGCAGAAATTTCCACCCTTTCGGACCATCATCGATGAGATCAGATTGCTGTTCCCACCGAGACTTTTGTTTATTACCATTAGCTCGCTCATCTCTGGCAGCAAATGATCGAAACAAGAGGGCGTACTCACCTTCATAGTTGCGGTTTGGGGGAAGTATCAACGTACCTTCGAGAATCCTTTTGGTCTTGACCCGCTCTGCGACCATTTCAACGTCAATGGTGTCAACGTTTTTCGTGTTTCCAAAAAGATCCAACTCCTCCATCGTGAACACTAGGGCATCACATGATGATGCACTATCGGGGGAGCCTGGCTCGGGTTCTGGAATTGGAAAACCCTCTTGGTTGCCTATAACGAAGGAACTGTTGGTGGTCGTCCATTCACCAATTGTTGCGCCAGTGGCTTGACACTTGCGTTTCACTTTGTCATCAGGCCGCTTTGGCTTGAACTCATCTCGCCACTTGCTCAAATCCTTGATGTCGATGTGGAATATACGACGCTCTGTGTCTTTACCATCGCTGAAGCAAATTTTGAAGCCTGGGACAGGGGCTCGCTTGGAACTGGGAAAAATCATGTTGGCGAAGAGCTGACAGTTTACGAACCCGTGAAGAGTTAGTTGAAGAGCACACGGGTCGTAGTGGTGTATCTCATAACCTTCTTTATCATCCAGATCAGCTAGATGACGTTACTTGAATGGATACGGAGACCTTACCAGGAAGCTTAAAGCTGTGAATGATGAAAAGGGAAATAATACGAAACCTGGCAGATTTATATATGAACATTCCGGAGATATTCATTTTAAAGAATGATAATGTCTTTATTATATGAACGAATGTAAGTGAGGAGTGTTCAGCTGAACACACGCACCGGATTATTGTACGGGCAATGAATGGGTGACAAGACTGCGTTGAAGTATACTGAACAATGCTATAACTGCCTCTTGTGATGTGAATAATCTTGATTCTATGTTGACGGTTGTAAACACATTAAATACAGGAAATTTTCGCATGAGGAGAACAAGACAATGCATAATCAGTTGGATAGAATTATGAACCCCGGTGGACCAAAAAGGCCATCTACTAAAAAGCTTGTAGGCTCTTGAATGTGTTGTGGTCGTATGTGTATAGGACCGAGCTGTTGGCAAAATGTATGTAGTTATCACCGCTATTCAGGGGCAAAAAGAGAATTTTGATGAGACTGGGACTCGAACCCAGGAGGATTGCTCCACCAGGAAATTGGTGTTAAGGTTATCCTTAACCTGGCGCCATAACCAACTCGGCCATCTCACCGGAGGATCGTGAGGACCCGCTTGTTATATAATCGTTTTACTAGCCAACTCATATTGAGCCATCTACTCAATGCTTGAGCAGGTCAAGAGCAATTGGAGTGGTATGTTGGCTTTATGCATGAGTACACCCTGTGAGGTCAATGTCAATTGATTGTGCGACCCATTGACGAGATAACGTTCTGCCGTTTTGAAGTCCTTGATTTCTGAAAAGCTTATTCATGATGTGTTATCACAGGCCTATGGCTCAAGAGAGCAACGCTACGTTAAAATCACAGGAATTCATTGCGGTCAATAGCTTGGCTTAACTATATGCGAATTAAAAAATTGTCTTTATTCTCGACCTCGACGGACGTTCATACCCATGACATCACGCTCGCATCCTCGCGCAACCCGAAGGCTCATCCAATCTTGGCGGCTTCTCCGGCATTAGCTTCCACTGAAATGCCCCAAGAGATTCGGGAGCTTTCGATAACTGAGTGCAATTTCAGGTGGACTCAGTGGACTTTTTGACTAGTTATTTCCGCCCTCTAGCCCAAGGCCCTGCAGCTTTTCCTTATGCCCCTGGCTATCCCCTGGGGAATAACGCGCTAACAGTTATAGATCCACTGGAACGCTGCGCGAATAAAAAAAGTCCTTGTTGTGGTTGGTCCCGTCCGGCCCGATCGGCCTCTCCTGTCGCTGTTGCTTTACATTGGCATTCAAATCTCCTGTGTCCCAGCTTTTCGCCTTCTTCTCTTTTCTTCTCTTCAACCTCTACCTCTTTATTTTTCCATCATCGCCCTTGCTCTCCGTCGGCGATTATTGTGTGTGATTAGGCAGAGTCTCACCGGGAAAGGAACATCGTGTAGGACTGGCATTGCTGAGGGAACAACAACAAAACAACAACAATGCACGCATCAAAAGTGTTTGCCTCAATGGGCCTCATGGCTGCAGCCCATGCCACGGTCATCCGTTATGAGCGCGATATCGAAGCCAATGCTCCTCTTCAGAAGCGAGCCGAACAGACTGCCGCCTGGGTCACTGTCGATGATGAGATGCAGCCTGCGACGACATATACTCCCTCGTATACCACCGTCGATGGCACCACTTCCATGATTGATGCTCCTCCTCACGATCTTACCGCCACCGTATACACCTACACCAGCTGGGGCAAGGTTCACACCAGTACTGGCGAGCCTCCCAATCCTCAGGCCACCGGCAAGCATGGCGAGGGTGTATTTGCGCGTTGTTATAACAAGGATGGCGATAATGCTCCTTTCTGCTCGCCTTACGCCAACAGCACCCTTGATGCTAAGAAGACATACTTCGGTAAGCTACAGAGCCATTGATACATCAATTGTGACATGTCTAACATGATCCTAGTCACGTGGGACCCCGATTACTTCAACAAGACCAAGTCCTCTGACAACTCGACTCTCATGATTACGGCCCGCCTTGACCTTTTCAACGCCTCTAGCAAGACTTGGGAGAAGTACAAGGAGTTCACCGATTCGGCAGTTCCTGCCGCCTGGGGCTACTGGCCCTTCGAGGCCAAGAAGGAGTACATGAAGTACTCGCCCTACAACATCTCCATCACCCTCTACAGCAACAGCAACAACTCCATGGAGAAGACCAAGTCCTCATCTCTCTACCTCAATCTCAACGATGAAAACTTCCCCGAGAAGACCAACGAGAAGTTGCCCGAGGGCCAGACCCTTACCATCGCTCTGCCTGTCGTCTTCGGCTCTCTCTTCCTCCTTGTTGTCGGTGGCTTCCTCTGGAACCGCAAGACTCGCCGAATCGGACTCGGTAACATTTCAAGTCGTTCTCGTCACGGTTACACTGGTCGTGCTAAGCGCCGCATCTTTGGTGCTAGGGACAATGGCATCCAGCTCGATACCTCGATACCTCCTCCTGGTGAATACCGTGACGCTCCTCAACGAGCTCGTGCCGACAGCGACAGCCTCGGCAGCTTGGCTGATAGCCCTGTCGACGCTACTTTCTCTCAGCAGGGCACCACCAGTGGCCGCAATGTTTTCCGTGACGAGATGAGGAGACAAGAGGAGGAGAGACGCATGTAAAGAGGTGGGATATCTGTGATTTTGGATATCAAGCAAGTTGTTCCAATGTACAAATGACTTGTATGTGCATCTAGATGGCGGGAAGTTGAGTGTAACGATTTGACTTGACGCATAATGAGAACTAATACGAAAGCCTTGTCTATCAATAAAGAAATATTGCGGCCTCTTAGGCCCATGTGACAAAAGTACTCTGTACAGGAGGGCACCACCAAAAACAACCAAGTTCCGAAACCGTAGTATCATGGCGATATGCCGAAATAGTGTCATACGCCGGGCGTTATGGGTATTGAAGCCATCCCTAGCAAAATCCCATTCCCAGCAGATTGCAATAGTCGATGATAATGGCATCAACAGGCAAGCGATAGCAACTCCGTAAAAACATGTAAATGAGCAAGATCCTTTTCCATACGCCGCTCTAGACTTTGGTTCTCTTGGTGTTCCTAACTCTCTGTCCACCACCCTCAGAACGCCGCTTCGTCTTTTCAGGTGCTGGTATCGCAGGAGGTGATTCCTGTTCCACCGCCAAGTCGTAACTTGCACAAAGGTCTTGCTGTGTCTCGCCCTCTTGCAGCGGTCTCATATGGTCCGCTAAAATGGCCGTAGCCAGCTGACACTTCAAGGCTTCACAGGGCTGGTAAGTCTCTGTCGTCCAAGCATCATCGGCGTAGTTTTTGGCCTCAGCTATAGTATATCCTGTGCTGAAGCCTTCATGGTATGCATCCGGGAGAATTACTATTGTCTCGCCGGGACGCTGATCCACGATGCGGAACGGAATGCCGAGTTTTTGTAGCTTTTGCGGGAAGAAGAACTCGGCTCGATGCCGCATAAACTGAGAGCACTTGCCTTTTCGGCCAAGTGCCTCCTCAGCGATGTCAACTGCAGTTGAGGGGACCACGATCCAAATCTTCCGACCTTTGTATAGGTGGTTGAGAGAAACAAGTCGGAAGTCTTCCGCGTGGATCTGGAAGCTTGCTCCAAAATGGGGTCCTGATTCATACACATATGGAGTATGAATTCCAGGAATTATAGCTTTTGTGTTGTCCAATTTATCACCTTTCAAGGGATAAATTGGGCTTCTTTGTGGAACGCCAGCTTCGCGACGTTGTTCGGGGGTCCATGCAGGAACATCAACTCGATAACGTACATTGCGAATCTGCTTGTGGTCGTTCTTGCGGTAGAGCTTCCTGAGCTGGTCAATGGCTTTAATTGCCGTGAGATTGCATTTCGGACCAGTAATAGACGAGTTGAAACTGCCCACAGAGGGAACTGTATCAACTCGCCAAAAGCTGTTCCTCTTAATTTGAGTGGGACGATATGCGTTAGCAGGCACTTTTTGGGAGTCCTTTTCTGGGAGGTCTTCTATGAGTTCCTCGGGAAGGACGATTTTAAAACAGCCGTGGTTGTCGGCGTTGAGACTTCTGGCAAATGCAAGATTTGCAGGGAAGTCGTTCCATTGTTTGACAGTAGGTTTGAGTCGGAGGACTTCATGACCCTCAGGGCCATCCCAATCAAAATCGATTGGTTCGGATCCGGTCACTGGCTCCTCCAGTTCTGAAGATAGATCGCTTAGAACTGAACTTGCATCGTCTTGTTCAAGGTCTGGAGAAAGTGAAGGGACTTGTCCTAGCAGAGATGGCCCATTGTCTGTAATTTGGGCCGCCTCAGAATATGGTGTTGGTTCGATGACGTTTTGCTGTGTATTGGCGGGGATTTGGCCCTGCCCGTCTACAAATTCGGTAGTGTGGAGCGGTCCAGGCGCAGGTTGAAGATGCGACGAATGCTGAAAATGAAGAATGGGAGCCGCGAGCTCATGCGGCGGATGTTGAATCTCCATTGAAGCCGGGGAGAGCCCGCCTCGCAGATGCGACAGGCAAGCGATGAAGATTGGGTGTTGTTGTCTGACAGTGGAGAACGAAGGTGAGAATGAGGGTGAGCAAGAGAGGCGGCGAGCGCAATCGCCACCTTAGTACCTCAAGACAGAGGCCAGAGTTTCGGAACTATTTGCGCCTTGAGACTCAATACTCGCATTCTTGACAGCGAGCGACTAGGGGAAACGGGTTAAAGTCAAAAGAAAGCAGTCGTGGAAGGAAGCCAATGTCTTTTTTTTTTGCGCGTGTGCGTGATGAATCTTTGGACAGGAGAGAAAATGGAGGCTACCTAGTCAGGTAGTGAGTGAGTGGTAGATTGCAGAAGAGAATCCTCCGTGAGAGGCAGAATGGCGACCTAAAAGGTACTAGACCAAACAAAGTGCAGCGGGCACCTGGGCTCCCGTCTGTGGCAGAATGTGTGAGAGTACTTGCTCAAAAGAGCTGGTCGCCACTGAAATGCATGTCTCCTTTCCGGACAGAGTTGTAGTTGGTGTCAGCGACGGGAGCTGGAGGGGAGGTCCTGCGGTCCTGCGCTGCAGTGAGTGCACTTAGAGTGAGCGGGTCACGCGGGGAGTCTAGAGATTGGTCAAAACACAAGCGAAGATTTGTTTCTAGCGGGAAAACCACCTGCAAGGTCCCTGATTAGCGCGGGGCACTGAATAACAGTACCAAGCTGCATTCAAGGGGGAGAAAGAAGCCACCATCTAAACACAATGAAGAATTGTTACTATGATCCGGGATCTTACCGAGCCGAGAGCACAAAGAATGGATTCCTGCCTTCAAGACACCATCTTTCCCTCATTTACCCGGCTTTGCCGTTCAGAATCAAAGTTCTCTGCTTTGGCCAGTGGGAATGGTAAACGCCGCGATGGCGGCTTTGTCAGGCGGACAAAATAATCGAGTTTAATCTTTGTTGCAGACGAGTGAGTGGAGCAATTGAACCTAAGCCATAAAAGGGCAAGTGCATGATCGTCCCGTTAACGCACTTTGTTTGTGACGTTGAAGACGACAGGGGGTATTTATCAATCTAAGGTAAGTCTTTAATGGTCTGGACATTGAATTCCGCTGAATAATATTTAAGACTTCCGCTTGTCTCAAATACTATGAATCTGTGAGTGGTGGGAAAGGAAGGGCCTCCTGGCTCGACTGCCTAGGTAGTACCCAGCTGTGCAGATACCTACAAATATCCAATCCTAAATTGTGTCAGTTTGTACTGAAGTTTTGGGACTATGATCCTAAAGCAAACAAAGCTTTGTCAATATTGAGGCTGATGAGATTATGGAGTAGAGCAAGACTTCTTCCACCATTCACTGCTGAGACGGGCTGGGTTTTCTGACTCTTAGGACAAGTCAACTTATGAATTGCTGGTGGCTCTATTATCTTTCCTTGTCTGATTAACCTCGTTTTACAACCATAAACACTCAGATTCTTGTCCACCAACCTGACTGATATTCCCCTCTAGTATCAAGATGGACCACTACCGGGTATAGCTCATCGCCCCAGGTTCGCATCCTTAAACAGCAAATATCACTGTCCCGGCATCTTCTTTCATGATTTCAGCGTCAAAAAATCTCGCCCTACGACTATCTAGTCTTCTTCTGGTGAATCTTCTTCTGATATGCCCAGCGACGATAGTTTGGTCAAAAATGCTTAGTTTCGACTGGAAGACAAATAGTCCAAATTAGTATCGTTAGAGTGGCGGACCGGCTCAGGAGATGGGTGAACCATCATTCATAGTACCCATCCGAGATGGCATCGCATCTATCCTTCAAGGAACGAAACACTTCCGTCTCAAGGTTGTCTTTAGGGTTCGCATGGGAAACTGCCTTAATCAAGACCCGGAGGCATTGCACGACCTTGGTTCCCTCCCTGTCAATGTGTCGGTGGTTCTTTCGGTCTCTGGCTTGGTCATAAAGGTCGTGAATTTTAGAAACCAGGATGTAGAGCCCTAAATGGTTGCAAGATAACTTTTGAAGTTCATCGGCCACGATCTTCGTGGAGTGTAGCGTTTCGTCGCATGTGCCAACAATACGGCCGATGCATGGAGCGAGACTTTCTTTAATAAGGAAACTTAAGAGTCTCAATGGACGAATTTTGAGAGTATCCAGTACATGACCCAACCAGTCGTAGTCTTTCATGGTTTCTTGATGGCAATCTCTGATGATTGACCAGAGCAACTTGTGAGATATGGGGCTTTCGATTCTCTCAAGCAAAGCAGATGTCTTTCTCCAGTGGGTTGATTGATGTTCAAGGTTGTCTTTAATGTGATCCTTGATACGCGAGAGTGTTTCTGTGGAAACGCGAGGGAGCTGTCGGAGCGTCGAATATGCCACTCCCATTTCATCCATTCGAAAGTGATACCGAATTGGAGGTTTGGCATTTCTTTCATTCAACCGGACATTGAGTTCAGCTTCCAACGTGAAGAGATATCTTGTTCACTAAACGGCGATTGCTTAGTGTTTGTAGTTGACATGATGAATGATCTGGAAGGCTTTGTTGTAAGTTGGTTCGAGACAAGAGGATGAAGTCGAAGAGAACTAAAACTTGTGGAAGGGAGAAATTTATTTCATATAACTCGCTGGGTAAGGGGTAGTGAATCACTGCCAAAAGCTTGTATTGAGATTTTCTGTGTTTGACATGTATTCGTGATGGCCAGCTTGGAGTTAGCATAACACTAGTGATTGTTGAACAGCCCATTTTAGATATATCAGCTTGAACTAGATCGTCTTTGGCATCGTAATCTTCTATAGTTATATAGAGGTTTAAGAGAAGAAGCACAGCATATGTCCAGGAGATTTAAGTTGTCCTTTTCCGTGCCTTGGGATATGAGAAGACTTAAGGCTCTAAACGAGGGGGGGGGAGAACTCACACTTAAAGAGCCCGCTAAACTGATCCTAAATTATGTTAAAATTATCTAGGTATTTTTCCTTGCTCAAGCCTAACCTTAGGATTAAATTCCCAAGTTTTCTGCTATCCCCTAGGGCAATTATGACATTGGCAGCTGAATGCCTTGAAGCTTACATGAGAATCAAGCATCATCAATAAAATTCGATTTTTAGAAGAATGATTATATGAGATACTTCTCATTCAACCTAAGGAAATTCTTGCAGGTTTGTTGGTCAAATAGTATATTGAGGTCCATCATGATATCTATCCCACCCGTGTTCATAGAACGACGGGTGGAGGATGTACATATCTAAACGAAAGCAGAAGACAGGAAATAATCCTCCGGGTCGCAGAATAAACCCACACTACAAGTGACAATATCATCATATGAGTCTTTTCAAGCCAATGATAGAATGAAACCTTGGCCATTGTCTATGCCATGAGATGAACAGCCGTTTTATATCAAGAAGAATGGCGACCCATAATGCTAGGTATCTCCCCTCCATCTACATTATATCATTATATGCGTGTTCAGGGCCAACATGACTAGAATCACCAATTCCTTTGAATATCAAACAGTTCCCTCGCGAAGCCTCTGCTGAGTCTCACAGAGCGTGCCAGTATGATAGACAACTTCTTCCACCCACATGTTGCAAACCACCAACTTGCCACGCCACCAGCTGCAAGGCCCGAGAGACTGATGAGCCACATGTCCCAATTCCTCGCCTTCCATATTGGCATCCGCATATCTGCTGTCTGCAGATGCATTGGTCGTAACTCCTCACCGTTCTTGAAACGAAGTTCTTGATCTAGCATAACTTCCTCGATAAGATCAGCTGCAAGTTGTTTGCGCTGAGAGTTGAGAGTTGCTATACGTTGCATACGGCGTACGTTCATGGCAAAGGAGCCATCTTCGTCAGTGATGATGTTTGCAATAGCAGAGGAAATGGACGATGGTGTGAGGTAGGATTTATCGAGAGATAAGCCTACACCGGCAGCTTTGAGTCTGGCACTGTTGCAGAGCTGGTCAAAGAAGTATCCTATAGCGAGGACTGGTGTCCCGTGGAAGAGAGTTTCGTTGGCACTGGACCCGCCGCCATGAGTGAGGAAGAGGATTGTGCTAGGATGTGCTAGGATAGCGCGTTGTGGTGCAAAAATGGGAAGGCGAAATTGTGGATGGGCGTCGTTGAGAAGATCGGCAATAGATATTGTCGAACCATCAGCGAGATGATAAGACTTGGAGGTGTTGAAGTTGGGTCGAGGAACGGACCATATAACTCCGTTGATCGAGCCAGCGTCAAGAGCTTGGATAAATCCAAGGAGATACTTTGCAAGTTCTTCACCTGGAAGGTTGACATGTGTTCCAAGGCAAACGTAGATCGTCCTATCATGGCTACTCAGAAACTGAGTCAAGCCTTGATCCAATGGAGGGTACTCATCGCTGAGAATAGGTCCGACAGGTGCCATAAGAGGAGGTAATTCCTTGGGTGCTTCAAGGCCCCAAAAAGAATTAACCAGAACAAGGTAATCGGGTTTGGAGAGAAGAGAATGGCTATAGTTGACGCCAGCATCAACACGCATTCGTTTTGTCCACATTAACCAGGGAATAATAGTAGGAAGCGCCGCAAGAACAACAAGTTCATTCCAGAACCGTGATGATAGAGAGGCATGCTCCGAAGTCAATGCGCCATCGGCTTGGAATCCCGGTTGTCCAGGATGATAACTGACGGGCGCCATAGCATAAGGCATCTGAGGCCAGACGCTCGCTAGCTGGATATTGAACTGCTTGAGCATATCCCTCGCAGCGCTATCGGCGAAGAAATCTGCCACAATAAAATCAGGCCTCGTAGATTCATCTTGACATAGCGATCGGAGAGACTTGTAAGTATCGGTCCAGAAGTTGTCAAAGAAATATTTCGACTTCATCATGGGACCGAAGCCATGCTCATGACGCCATAGACGCATTGATTCATAGTGCAGATCTAAATCATCTTCTGAAGCGGCGGGACCAACTGTATAAACAGTTTTTATAAAGGGATAATCAGCTATCCAAATTTCCTGACCTGCACAAGTAGCGAATTGGATATCATGGCCTCGAGAAGCGAGTACAGCGCCTATTTCGAGAACTGGAGCTTTTCTTCTGTTAGCTTTAATGACTGCAGAGGGGTTTGGAGAGGTACCTGCATGAGTGAAACCACCTGTTGTGACAAGCAGAAGAATTCTCCTGCGAAATTCATGGCTGTCAGCCATCATGTTTAGGCTTGATAGTGTAAATTGGAATGTGTGTTGTGGAATTGGGATGGGTTGGTCTGTATCAACCAACCTTATGTATGACGCTTAGTTAGGTTAATAATGCCTGTCAAGCTGGAGCTGGCATAGGGTTGAAGTCCGGTGTACGGCAGTTGCTGGCTGGATGAACAATTCCCTCTAAGCATTTCTATAATTTACAAGCTGATTACAAGCTGTCCTTAGGGTATCAGAAGACTTAGGACCTAACATTTGGGGATAGAAATAAACTTAAAGATCCTGCTAAGTTTATCCTAAAACTTACCTAAGTATTTTTATCACTTAGGATCGAGGTCTTAAGATTTATGCCTAAAATGCTACACTATTCCAAGTTTATAATAGATAGTCGATAACATTCCATTTCTCGTCTATCTCTATTATCATCGTCCATCGTGTAGTCTTGTCTGAACTAGAGGACTTCATCTAACTTGGTTTAATCAGATATCAAAGTCATGTCTGATCCTCCTCTTAGTATCCGGCACACTTGTATATATACTCAATCCAATCCAGGGCCTATGTCTGCACAATGCATTACCAACAGCAATCCTAACGCCGTTCCCATGCTTTCTACGTGCAACATTACCCAACTAAATGTCCCTTTTCTCCTCAACCCGCTCATTCGAGATACGTTCAACGTTGTCCCGATATTATCGACCAATCCAAGACAAAAAACTGGGACAGCATCAAATAGCTTATCCAGTGTCAAAACTGGCATTCAGGGGGGTATAAAGCGTTTTCCGGTTGCAAAGACAAAGTCCGGATTCTTAGAAATGAAGCGAAAAGTGATTACGAAAAGTCGTCAGGTCGTCCGGGTCTGGCCATATCATCCGCTTCTTGAACCAACTCCTTGACCTCACGTGCCAGCCCAAATGCGATGGGTGGTAGTGTTTGCACCCACATGCGCCATTCGTGAGAGTTGGTATCCGTGCCAATATTAGCCATGTCCTGGCCTTGATCGGCAGCCTCTAGCAGTCGTGCTCTGCAGTTAGCTAACTGGGCTGCCATTTCGCCCAAGCCGTATGCTTGTGTTTCTGAAATGATGTTGCTAACGATGGCATTGATAGATCCAATCTCACCGGTGATCTGTCGCATCTCAGCATCACCGCGGATGGTGTTGACAAGCTGCTGGATGTCGGTTGAAAGGAGAGCATTCTGATCCTCAAGATAGAGCTGAATGGTTGGTTAGCGATGTTGATGATCTAGCGTCCAAGGGTGACTAACTTTGAGGTCTTCGGCGGCTCGGGGATCTAGCTGATGCACTCCTTGCCCGTTGACTTGGTGGTTCGCATTAGAGTTCCCGAGCCCGATTGGTACCGCGCTCGCCTTAGACATAGGCCGTCCAGCATATGGCTCCGCAGATTGACGTGGTGAGCCCAAAGGACTGTATGCCGACGAGTCAATGCTTCCTCGCATACCACCGAGACCTTGGAAGGGCGGTGGAGGAGGGAGTCCGCCTTGAGTAGTTGAAGGATGCTCAGTAGCTACAGGAGAGAAGAGTCCACTGGAATCAGCGGGAGTTACAGTTCCATCGTCGTCATCCAGCTCTTCAGCAGGAGTTGTCCGAATCTTGACTAGGCCAAGAAGCTCTACGATGGCAGCAGCTAAATGCGACGCTGCTGTATCGAGCAGAGAGACGGGAGACATTCCAGCGCTATGAGCAAAGTTCTTGGAAGCGGTGATGAGGTTGTTTGCGGTAGTAGATACCTTGGATCTGATCTTGGCCTGCTGTTGTGCGAAGTCCTCATCATGGGTTTGCGGCACTTCGATATCCTTGGTAATGCGACGGACACTGACAACAACGAGCTTCATTGCGTCAATAACATTTTCTGGATCTTCAGTTCGTGCCTTTTGCAGAAGCTCATCAATAGCGATTTGAAACTTGGTGACGTGAACATCTTTGACAAGTCCACGATCATCCATGAATCCCTTCTCTCGGACGTGCTTGGCTGCGTCATGTTCAATTCCAGGGCCAGCGGAAGATGCGCGCATGTGCCGCAATTGGGTTTTGGCGCCTGCGTATCGGTTCTTCCACTCGTGAACCTCGCGCTCGAGTCTCTCAATTGTCTTTTCCAGTTCCGCATGCCGTTCATGTGTTGAGCCACTTTGTTGAGAGAGTTCGCGCATCTCAAGCAAGAACTCCTGTGCCTCTTTTCGAACCTCTTCTGTAACCTGCTGCTGTTCGCGTAGTTCCTGTCGAAGCTCATCGTTTTCGCGTTGAAGATCTGAGTCTGACGCAGCAGGTCCAGTACCTCGTGCTGATTCATGCGCTGCGGCCACATCGTCCCTCAGCCTTTGTGTCTCGATATCATGATCCTCTCGCACGCGCTGCAGTTCTTGCTTCATTGAGTCGTTTAAGCTTTGCGCCTCGGCCAATTTGTTCTCAAGGTTAAGTCTCATATCATTCCATTCCTGTTTCTCTTGGTTGATAGTAGCAGCTCGAGAACGTTCCTGATCCAGAGCACTGTTCATCTCATCTTCCTTCTTTTTCATAGCATCTTCCATACTATCCAATTTTTCACGTAATTCTCGTACCTGGTTTTGATAATCTTCGATGAGCTTCTTATCGACCTGTGATATGTTAGGGGTCCCGACCCTTTCCAAAAAGATGTTGCAGCACAAACCTCCGAAGTCACACCGCTTCCAGCACTCCGTTTGCTCTCGCGATTCGGGTCCTGTTCTGCAAATCCTTCACCTTCGTCGTCTTCTTCAAGCATTATACTTTTATTCGGAACGATCGTGTTATTCTGATTAAGCTGTTTCGGCGTTGGGCGTCCGTAATCGCCATTCTGGGCACCTGGTGATGCTGGCATACCGTAAGCATCTGTCGGTCCAGGACCTCTCATAGATGGTGCATCAGAGGGTCTCCTCATGCGGCTTTGACCTCGAGGGGGAAAGCCATTACCATTAATTGGAGTACCCGGTCCCCTGATTGACATTGGGCTTCCTGTACGGGCGAGATCGGCTCCTACGAACCGTGGAAATCTTCGTTCTAATTCGTGGTAAACATCGGCGGCTAGATCTCGGAATCGTGGAGGACCAAGAGACGATAGCCTTTGGCGAGCCTGGTTTCGCTTGGGGTGAAAGTTCTTCTCGGGCATCAGAAAGGAAGGAGGACCATTTGGAGCATTCGGCGGGGCCCTGGCAGTGGCCTGTCGTCTTATCAATTCGTCAAAAACATCGGTACTAAGCTCATAAAATTGGACCGAGGAGAGGCGCAAAAGCTTGTCGCGGGCTTTATTAGGCTGCTGTTTGTGATTGGGATCGCGTGTGTTGAGAAAAGCGCGCAGAGCAACGTAGTGCTCGCTGAGGACGGACTCGTCGAGATCGCCGCGGACACTGTTACGACCGCTTTCGCTGCGAGCATAGAGCTGGGTGCCGTTACTTGACCGAGCAATGGAAGCAGGCGGCGAAGGACCTCCAGTGCTTCTAGGCCCAGGTCCTGGGCCGTTGATGGGAGCGCTCGGGAAACCGTTGATACTCATGGTGCTGTTGGAGCCACCCGAATTCGGGGGCGATGCGAGATTGGAGCGACCGTTGGGATAGGGGCCGTCTTCGGGACCTTGATACTTTGAGACAGAAAACTCGCTACCGCCTATAGAAATTGGGGACAACGGCGCATTGCGTCCCAGGCTGATGCTCATGATGGAGAGAAAAAAAGACAGAAATGCGAAACCGAGATGATGCTGGAGGGAGATGGAACCGGAGCCGCCTGTCTCATATGGACGCCACACGGGGACAGGGTCGAAATGAATGCAGGCTGCGGGCTAGGTATGGTTGGAATCTTTAAACCAAGGTTCCCCCACAACTTTGGCGGTTTTCAGGGGCGAATGGTGACGGAAGCGCCAAGCTTCAGTGGGTGGCCGAAAGCGACGAAAAGCGGACGATTTGATTGTGGCTCAATGGCAGGAAGGAATGAATGAATGAATGATGGGGTGTGATGTTTGGAAGGATGTCAAGATACGGTGAGTTGAGAGAAATGATAAGAGTTGAAAGGGCAGGGAAAGAGTATTGCGGGCCAGTCCTGGTCCGTTTGCTTCTTCCTCTATTGTAAATGATTAATTGGATTGGATGAAAGAGAATGAATCAAAGCTAAAGAAAGAAACAGGGCAAAGAAAGCAAGCAATGCAGATCAACGATTGACTCAAGTTAACTCAACTCAAGTGAGTTCATCAACTGACCCTGACCGACCCCAATTCCACGGACCCAAAAGGGGTTCAAGAAAGTTGGGTTTAGACCGAATCGGGCGTGGTTGGATGTTCAGGGGACAACTCCACCATCATCACCAACTGGATGGACTTGAGCTCACTCAGCTTAACTTGTTCTAGAAAATAGCGTACGTACTGTGCAGTTGATGACAAGGTCCCCCAAGTTTTGGGTGGACAATCCAAGGAGAACGAGTGAACATCAGACAGATATAGCACGGTAAGATCTTTGACGGGAAATGAGTCTCTGTCTTTTGTCTTCTGGGGTGAGAATCCCAGAATGTCCAGGTGCCCCGGTCTGGCAATTTATTAAATCATTCAGAAGGACGGAGTTTAATTTCTTGAGTCCACTGACTATTGATCGGAATCGGTTTATTGAACAATAGTTGATAGTAGTTGGATCAACTGTAGACGTCCAAAATCTTGATTTGATCAACATAATAATGACCTCGAATCGGCTTCTTGCATCTGCCGCTGAACTGTAAAAGAACAGATGATACGACCCATGCAAGGGGACGGGAAATAAAGCAGAACAGCCAATCTCGATGCAACACGGGCCCTAAGTCTGGGCACCTTATTCAAGGTCCGGTCCACTGAGCACGCTGCGCTTTGCTACAGAGCTCCAGTTAATGCACGCGTCAACCGCCCCAGGGCTCCCCTGCCCCGAGCCAGCAAAGCAACTCTTTCTTGAGAGCTCTGATTTGCTGAATGATCCTGATCGGGTGTTCAAAGCTTAGCGGGTTGCCGAGCGAGGCGCTGGGGATAGGCGGGTCTTGGTAAAGTCGGCACGTGCTTGGTAGGTGGCTAAGGTAGGTACAGCCACCCGGACGTTCAAGCCGGAATAAGTTGATAATGGACAACAACTTATCGTAAGACTTGGTTAAGGAGAATTACAGTTCTCCTGAAAATGCAATCAATCCAAATTAGTATACCTTAGTAAAGCACAGCACTTTTTTAACCTTGTTACCCCGTATAGTTGATTGGTTAAGGAAGGTACTGAGATATTCTGATTTATGACTAGGAACTGTCCAGTTTTTAGGATTATGTCTCAGACATTAAAGGAAAGCCAAGACTAAAGAAGCATAACATAACTCGGTCCTAGGGTTAACAAAATAGAATAAAGATTAGATAATTGGTATCGTGTACTTTTTAGCTAAGCTTAGGCCTAATTTTTTATAGTAATAATCCTAAGTTTATGAATCCTCAGAACTTAGGGTTAATTTTCTCGCACCTACAACTATAGCCATCAACTGACCTCACCTCTCTGCCATCCACTGATTCATGACATCCTCAAACATTCCAAACCGCATTCCTCTTCTCCTATTCCCCTTCATCATCCCTCATTCATCTCCCCTGGCGCCAAGGAACCTTATCCAGGCCTCCATATCGGAAGCGAGTTTGTCTCCAATCTCAGCATCAATCACACCCTGTTGCCAGCTGACATCAACACACAGCTCTTTACCTTTGACGCTAATCGAGCTGATATGGAACACAGGCGAAGTGACTTCACAGCTCAGCTGAAACACAGCTCTTTCAATCTTCCATCCTGGGCCGTCAATAGCTCCATCTAATGTGCCAAGATTGGATACACCCCAGGCACCTACTCGGGGCTTCTTGAGTTGCTGCTTCTTTTGAACGCGCCAGTCTTTGACAAATTTCATTAAGCCTGAAGGGTCGTTGTCCATACCCTGGTCGAGTTTTCTCTGGATGTCCCCTCTAGCTTGTGTAGCAGCTACCCAGACAATGTACTCGAGTTGAGTCATGATATCTGTTTTTGACGATACACCTTTGGCTTTGTAGCGAATTTCTGCAACCAGATTCTCATCAAACATGTGGTTCACAATTGTCATCTGGTTATCCATGGTCATACTGGGAACATGCCAAGGGTATGCTTCAGACTTGGTGGGGATGAAGCGACGGGTGTCCACTGCGCTGATAGCAGACATGGACTTTGCCTTTTCTTTGTGATGTCCCTTCCCTTCATCTAATTGCAGGGCGAGGGATACTAGCGGTAGAGCATGCAAGAGACCTGTAATGGTTGTACCATGTGTTCGGCATTTGTTCAGGACCTTCTTCAGCATCTCGTCTTCGATAGAGAACGTCCTGAATTCTGTTTGGTAAGGCTCCTCGCGAATGGGAGCCCATTTGGCTTGTATTGGATCGTTCGAAACAAGAAATGGAGGCCTGAGTTCTTTCCAGATCGTCGATAAAGCAAATCCCCATGAAATTGGTATCTTGATGAGCTTCTCTGGAGGAGGGGGAAATCTGTCTGCAATACTGCAAAGGTGAAGGGTATTCCCTTCCAAGTTTAGTTTCCGATCAACCTTCGGATCGTTGAGGTTACGCAACAAGGTCTGGTGCAGGATCTTGCCTCCTACGCCATCAAAGCTGCTATGATTCCAACACAGAATGACATCCAACGAACGGATGCTGCCTTCCGGCCATAGGATGGAGACCCTCCATCCCGGCTTTGTTTCGACGTCTGTGAACCAATCATCGAGCTGGTTCCGAATCTCACGCTTCAAGGAACTCTCGTGGTGGTCCGAAACTTTGGTCTCTTGCCAGCTAATATGTAGACCAAAGTCGATCTTGTCCAGCTCAACCCAAGACGGTACAGCTGAGTTCTCGTTTAGGATACCCACTTGCAGCATGGGGTGTTCAACTACTGTAAGTGCCATAGCCTGATTGAAGGCAGCTCGAATAGTCTCAATTGATCCGCCAATAAGATGATTTGGGAGGCCATAACGGCAGACCACGGCGGTACCACAGCTATGGCGCAAAGTGTGTAGGGCTGAGTGATATAACTCTCTGCTCTGTAGTTAGATGTCATTCAGCTGATAGAAGTTGAAAAAGTCCATACAAGTTGCTCATTGGTCGAATGATCTTGGGCTCTTCTCGTAGCGTCATTTTGAGATATGTGTTGCTCGATTCTCTTCGGAATCGCTACTCTCTTCAAACTCTATCTGGGTCACGAATATCATGTTAATTGGTTTTTCGCTTTATTTTATCTGGCATTCGAATGATGCGGGCTCCGCGGGCTGCCATTTTGACTTTCCGCGGATGAGCGAGTAGGGTTCCATTACATGTAAGACGGCATAGCGAATGCTCCTTGCGGTCTAGGGAGAAGAGCATCATGTTTCTAAGGACTCTATAAGACTTAGGATACTCTTATTATTTTTGCCAGTGGTTGCCATATCCTAGGGTCAACTTGTGGTACTCCATACTCCGTAGATCTAGAACTGTCTACCTATATCATCAATTCATTGATAAATCGACATCCACACCATCCTAACCCCTGAGATGACGATCCACCAAACAAAGCTGTGGCGCTCATACTAATTTAGAGTCCCCTCATGTTCGTTCCCATTACGCGGCTGCAAATAACAAGGCGGCGTTCATCTTGACTGCTTGCCTCTGGAATACCCCTGAGCGTGACAAGGACTTCCATGCCGTTGAAAGCCAGCCACTAACCGTCCATGCAAGTTGAATGCTCTTGTCCATGGCACTTGATGATCTTCCACTCATTGAAGACTTGCTTTGGCGAATTACAGCAGAGAGTTGTGACATCAGTACCGGTATAGCAGTTCCAAATGCCGCTTTACATGAATCGTACCAGTGGCTGTGCTAAAATGATCGCCAGCACCGTCTATTGTGTGATCAGGTTCAGAAACCTAGTCCGATTTGAACGAGATCAATCTTGATCAGTCTAGTCTTCCCTGAAACACTCATTATCCATGCAGTCTGGACAATCTTCATGTCACTTTGAAGCCGGTTTGTAATCGACACGTCTTATCTACCTATAGAAGGTATGCGTATGATACACTGTGAGGGTCCCATAAGCAGCCGTCGACAGGCTCTACTTGATCGCGAAACTGCTTCGGGGATAGTAGCGGAACGGCCGGTAATATGCGTAATGCGTTGGTTGGCCTGCCACCATGAGGTATTATCAAGATTCAGCTGTACGTGGATTTGTGATCAGAGTGACAAGGGTTGAGCCCTGGACTCCATCTGTCTGCAGCATCGTGTGAAGGCCATTGGTGGCCCTTAATGATAGGCTGGCTGTTGGCGGCCTCATTGCATTACCTGTGAGCCCAAGGGTACACTAGGACATGCTTGTCACTCAGTTCCGACTTGGCCAGGTCTCGGGTATCTACGATTGAAAGCAAAACAAGTCTCCCCTCTCGATCCACTTAAAATTCATCCTACTGCCCATCCCCAGGAACAATTCAAGATCTTTGCATACTTGCATATACCGCTGCGAGCTTTGTTGAAATGATTTAACGTTCGAGGCCCTCGTCGTATGGTATTGCAGTGGCATCACCGTGTATGTAATATGACTGTGTTATTACGCGGATCAAAACCATGCCACAGTCCAGGTTGCTGGCAGATTAGGCCATCTTTCCTGCCATGAAGCGAGAATATCAGGGACTCGCTCATCAAATGAGGCTCTACTTGAAGCAGAACCATTGTCAAAGGCCGAGGCACCAACAGAGTCACGCTCTTCTCGAGCGGCGGTGTTGAGAGAATTGGCGAGATCTAAGATACCTTGTCCACCAATAGCGGCCTCTTCGTGGTTATCCTTAATCTCGACATTGATGACATGGACAGGCCGGTTGAGTGGTGAACCTCTGTTAAGGAGATCATCGACAACAGCATCCCAGCATCGTTCTTCGCAGGTGATGACAATATCGACAAGGCCACCTTCAGTACCCTCGCTGCCACGGTCCTTAGCATGTTGCAAGCGAGGGACGCCAACTTGCCAGTCCTGCCAACGTTCTGGGCCCCATTTGACGCCACGGTTACGGTTCAACATGTTCAAGATGCCGTTGTTTTTATACAGCCGGGCGTCCTTGGATTCGAGCTCCTTGAACATACTGTCATAAGAAGTTTTGTTAAAGTGATACACGTTAGGTTGGGTAATGGTAGGCCCGGGCAGGCGGACAAGAGAACCAGTGCCAAAGGAGATGACAGGATAGTCCGCCTGCGATAGCCGTAAGTGAGCTTCCATGGAGCTTCAGAGTCAACATTAGCACAAAAAGACGTCCAATGTACGACATGCATCTACGAACCGGTTGTTGTTACTAGCACAGACAGTGCAAAA
Organism: Fusarium burgessii; assembly: GCA_002980515.1. NCBI lineage: Eukaryota > Fungi > Ascomycota > Sordariomycetes > Hypocreales > Nectriaceae > Fusarium > Fusarium burgessii. Next base: position 26,123 of record PVQA01000181.1, on the reverse strand, counting down.
CTTGAGTTTGTATCCACTATTGCCTTCAGGTGAGCCATTCTGGCTCTGGGCCGTAGAGCCACCGTTGGCAACCTCCATATCTTCGAGTTTCTAGCCGGGCGAGAAAACGAGGTCGTTGGCAGGCGCAAAGGCGCGTGGCATGCTTTGAAGAGACAGAATGATAGACTGTGAGGCACACTGTTAGCACATTGCCTTGAAGTAGACTCAAGTTACAGGAGAAGTGCAAAGTCCATCATCAGATAAAAAAAGCGTATAAAGTGTCTTTTCAGCAAAGAAATTCAGACAGCTCCAATATGTTAAACTCATCATGAAAGGGTAGGAACTAATTATGCTGCTGCTTACCCAGCTTCAAGTCTCAAATTGACACATGAACATTCGTCTCATCGCCGCCTCGTCTGTTTTGATACGCGACGCAATCTGATGATGTTTGGTTGAAAGAAGAGGTTGAGGAATTGTTGCGAAGTTGCGAAAAGCTAGAGCTAGGCTAGCTTCCGGTTAATGTCCGGCATGAATTGATGAGTCAGCGACATCACCACACTTCAGTTTCATCGAGCTCTGCTTGCGAACACAAAACTGAGCCAACACCCTAGACTAATACGTCTCAGTGGTTAAGATCACGGTTTCTCCAATATTCTTCAGGCTGTTGGATAGTATATCTTTGCTTTTTCTGCGTGTAGGTCACAAAAGACATCATATCGGCAACCAATTAACAGCCAATTGGGCCTCTCGTACGAATCATCCATTTCCAGGTCAAGAACAATCACTACCCTCCACCCTCTAGGAAGTTGACCCTGGTTAGTGGACAGTAGAAAACTTACAACCTCAATTGTAAGTGATAAAAACAATTAGTCAAGTTTAGGACAGTTTAGGATAATTTAGTGTAAATTTAGTGAGGTATTTAATGAGTTTATTTTTGCCTCTTGATTCAGAGTCTTAAGTCTTCTGACGCAATGAGGACTGGGTGGTCAGACAGTTGATAACTTAATATTGATTCCTTGTGATTCTCAAAACGACCAACGGAGGAATCTCCACCATCGAATTTGATCTGCAAAGGCTATTGGCTTTTAAACGCCCGCATAACCTGAAACAAACGACGCTTTGGCATGACCAATCAGAGAAGACACCAAATTTAGCCCAGAATAGAAACCTCACCGGTCACCCAAGTCCCAAGACACAGCTGGTCAATTCGGGTTCTGAATAAGAGACTTGGGTTATCAGAACGAAAGAAATAGGGTTTTTCTGTTTAAATTTCTTGAAGCTATCTTAAACTCTCAAGTTTTGACAGATTTTTTTGACCTTTGAGCTTCATGTTTGGCTAGCATCAAATAGAAGGCGTTTGCAATACCGAATATCTCTTTCACCTGTGATAACCCTGCAAACTCAATTACACTACACCAACCTGGCATCAACTGCAGAAATGAATTCGTCTTAGACGGGTTTGTGAGTGGGAGTCAGAAGTCGTTAAACCTCGGCCGCCGGGAGGAGATATCGGGTCATGACCTAGGTTAAGAACCTGGATCAAGCTCATAAAAGTCCGATAAACAATGAAGAACAACAAACACATGCATCCATAGCAGGAGGATCTGTATATGACATGGCTACCCTGTTCCTTTTGCCCTGCTTCCAGCTCGCTACGTAATGAACATCGATCTAGATGCCCCTGCCATACAACATTCGGGGTCTAGTTTCATGATCCTGCACACCATGATGATAGTAATTTCCAGAAAAGCCGGGAGAAACTGAGAGGATTATTTCATTGCGACAGCAACGATGCAATAACCGGAGATTACGTCCATGGCAGCCCGGCCTGGTTGATTCACCAGCTGAGTTTTTCACTTTCCTGTAATATCCTTACGCCATACCAAGCAGAGATGACCAGGGTCACTTTACCAGATTGAGGTTCCAACGGCCCGGGTGGGTAAACAGGGAGATCCTCGTTAAAGAGTTGTCGTACGTCTCGTTGGGTTTGCCGTATTGTGTATGTGCGTGCGTATGCGCATGCGCATGCAAGACGACGACAGTCATCTTTTCGGGATGAACACGAGGGAGATAGAATCGAGGTCTCGGAAGGGTTGAAGCAGGGTAAAGGGTCTGAAGACAAGTGCGAATGATCGTGTGGCGTCTTTGGTTTGTTACAACCTGAGTTTAATTAATTCGATGGACCAGATGAGATGCGGCTCCTCTAGGGTTGGAATGGAGGCACATGCTCTGTCCAAGAGATAGGTAGTTAGGGGATATCAGCTTAAACACAATGGCCAGCTCAGCTACATAGGTAATAGTCATAAACCCTTATAGACATGTAGAATAGGCTCAAAGTATCATTATAGTATTTTATGATGGTTTTATTTTTTAATCCTAAATTTAGGCCTTAAATGCTAGAAATTTAGTCAAAGCATACCCCTCATTTGGCAACTGCCCGGCCGTTGGATGTCACATTGAACCAACAGGAGGTAGCCTCTTCCATTAACCTGATATCTCTTCACTTGCATATCAACTCGTTATTAACACCATCTCACAACATTTCCCTGCCTGCTAGCGCCCAGGGAGCAAGCGGCAACAACTGACAGATACATTTCTAGTCTCATTGGGCTCCTTCTCTCCGACTTACAGGCGCTGACTCGCTTGATATAAGACTCCTGACCAGTCGGATTGGTGCGTAAGGCGCTTGCTTCAGTGGTGTGGTGCGCTATTGCGCGCCCAATTGCACCCCACTATAGCCTCCAGGCCCCGGGTCCGGACGTGCCAACGGGCGACCTTACCGGGTACAGTACTGTCTCCCCCAGGTCACTTCTCGCGAGGATTGCTAAGGTGGGCAATCCATCGATTGATGGCCTTCCTCGCTTCTCTACCTGACCTAACTTCACCTTGCACTCATCACAATCCATCTTGGGATTATATTTACCCCAGTTCAGCCCAGGCCAGGCCGTCTTTGGTTTCTCCCCTCGCCTAGAGCGCAAGCGCAGGCATTCGAACAGACAGACAGCTACCATATAGCGTGGTGCCCTTGTTCCCGAGCACCGGTAGCAAGACCAGGGCATTGTTTTCTCTTCTGTTCTGTTTCTGTTTCGGCCCAGTTGCTATCACTTCTGCTTCTGCTTCTCTACGCTCCTTCGCACTCCCAATCCGTACTTGCAACCGACTCATCTCGTGCTTTGTCGCCTGACGACTGGTCGTCTGGCATCAACTACATTAGGGCTTGGCTCAGCGTTGACTATTATACTTGGATCTCGACTGGAGCCCTCGTTGGCTCATGCCTTAGCGCTACGGCTGACTTGACGTCCGCCGCCTCGACAGCTCAACTCGAACAAGACCAACTTCGAGCGTCGACTATTACAAACACAAATCAAAATATCGTATCGACCTCTCCGGCGCAAATATTCGCCTTTGTTCAACATTTTTGCCGCTTAAATCTCGCTGCCGATATCTGGTCCTTCCAGCGCACCGTTTAACTGTCAGTCTTACTACAGCCCCGCGAGACCTTCTTTTCTGCACGCTCATCCTTCGGCGGTTGCGCGGCCGCGTGCGCCAGATCGCACGACTGTCGCTAGACCTTTTCCTAAAAGGCATGTCGACAACGGCAGTTATGTCGACGACTTCTTCTCCTGTGACCTCTCCTTCAGCAGCCACATCCTCTTCTCCGAACCCTAACCACCCCGCGCTGCCACCTTTAATCACCTCTCCGCCTTCACGCCGAAGCATGCAATCGCGACCAATGTCCCACATTTCCAGAAGCCGGCTCTCCCAATACTCGACTGGCTCTCTGCCTACGAGATCCCGCCCAACCTCACATATGTTTCCAATGTTCCCCTCGACTCTCACATATACTCAAGTGCGGGACTTTGCGTACCCTACCACTCATCCTCTGCACTATGGGCCGCCGCCCGAGCCTTCGGGACCGCCTTCCGGTATGACAACGCCCGCAAGTGAGCATCGCAGGTTATCAGACCCTCCAGTCTCGTGGGAAACACGCATGCCTTGGGAGTCATGGGGCACAGATGGAATCAACCGTGGTCATGACTTGGCCCCCATTCAATTCGACGGTGGCCCTCCATATAGCGAAGACGAGGACTTACAAAGCCCTGTCGTCGCTACGCGCCACCGCAAGCATAAGTCAACTTCGGCAGCGACAACGCTGAGAGGGAGGACAGGTCGCGATCTTGACATACATGCATCGAACTATGATCATGAGCGGGGTTACTATATGGGAACTAGCGGAGATGGTAGCGAAACATACTATGTCAATAATGGCGGCGAGGCCAATGGCCCCGGTGGAGATTTCGTTACATATCCTCCAGACCAGGCAAGACACAGTCGGGCATATCACATTGCCCAGCAACCCAGGGCTGCTGAGGGCGGTGAGTACTATCAGCCCGAGTCTGACAGTTCCCCATCGTCTCCAGGCTACAATGACGAGGACCAGTCTCGCTATTCACGAGATTATCAGTTTACTATCACATCGCCGGACGAGGAGTTTCACGGCAAAGCCGTCGCCTTGTTCGATTTCGAGCGGGAAAACGAGAACGAATTGCCCTTAGTCGAGGGTCAGATTATCTGGGTGTCATATCGACATGGGCAAGGCTGGCTAGTGGCCGAAGATCCAAAGACGCAGGAAAGCGGCCTGGTGCCCGAGGAGTATGTACGACTACTTCGCGATATCGAGGGAGGGATGAACAGCTTGGCTGGTCACCTTGTGGAGGGATCTGGCTCGCCTGACGTGGGCACACCTACTCAAGCGGAGCATAGCGGTCAATATGGCCATACTCCATCTTCCAGCAATGCGACTAACGGGTACCATCAGCCAATCGTGTCGATGTTCTCGACCTCGAGCAAAGACCTTGACCCGTATCCCACTGAGCAACTGGGACTTCACTCCGGACAACCACCTCCTCAAGTTATTCACTATCATGGGCAACGGGGAGGTAGTCAGGCAAATACACCGACGATTGCTCAGCCTCAAGATACTGGTATTTTGAGGAGGGAGAGCCTCGACGACGGAGAAAAAAGGGATTCAAATGTTACACCAGTACAGTCTAAGGCGCCAATGGAGTTGGCTGAGCCAGGGGGATGTGAAGAAGCAAGAGAAGGGGAAAGGTGATATGGTGATTGAATAATAACGAATTGCATGCCATGCTTAAAGAGACGTTCACGATTCGATGTATTCTTCTAACGGAGCGGGCGAATATACCAATAATACCACAGCAAACTTGAATAACCGTCAGCAGGTGATTTGAGATTATGCATAATATGTCATGTTGGCATCAAAGGAGATCACACTGTTCCCAGACCCATCTAATTACTGAAGGGGAAGACGAGATAGATTGGCTGTTGCAGAGTTATGACGAGGACAGAAATATTGATGTATACAGGAAGCTTAATGAGCTCCTTAAAAAGAACAGTTTCGGGAAATAGGGAAGTGCCCGAGAGATGAGAAGAGATTTTGGTAGATGAGGTTACCGGTAGATCGTGCTGAGAAGCTGGCCTATCGGCTATCTATATGTGATCTCATTATAACTTAATATTATATCCTGCCGCATCTATCGTAAATGAATACCAACTTCCCGTTATGAAACTTAGCTTTCCTTTTAAGAGCATACGTTATATTACCGAAGCTAAAAAGCTTGGGAGATTGGAGGAATGAGTCTAGTTGATTGGAAGTTGCTTACATTCGGAGTGATTGTACTACCGTCCCAAAAACAAGCCATCACGTCACTTTTATAAGAGAAAAATCTAGCGCTCGTCTACATAGTCAAGCTACTAAGTATGCATATCACATCAACGCCAAGCGAGCATAGATATCTCCATCCCGAACTCCCGTAGTTGACGTGCTTCGTCCGGGATATCACGTGACTCATAACGTCATATCTTGTTCCGTCGCGATTTCGGAATACCTGGATACGCCCACTTCTCTAGCTCTTAGACAACACCAGCAACAACCTCTCACGCTCTGTGTCTGGCCAATTGACTCCCAATTGACCTATAATCAAGTCAAGATGTTTTCCCGGTCTGCATTCCGCGCTGCTCAGCCTTTGAGAGTACGTTCTTTCTTGTCGCCCACATTTGCCCCCCCTCGGCCTTAGTCTCAGTTTCGGATTATCAATCACAACTGCATCATTCTCAATTGCTTGTCGCAAAGCTTGACTGACCTGTTTCTTAGTCTGTTCGTCGATATGCCACCGAGGCTGGAGGCGCTGGAGGTTCTAATACTCTCCTCTACGCCGCTGGAGCTGCTGCGGTCGGAGGTGCTGGTTACTGGTACTTCAGCAAGAGCGGAGCTCCCTCTGCTGCAGCTGCGGCTGCGGATGTGAAGCAGGCTGTTGGCGTTGAGCCCAAGAAGGCCTTCACTGGTGGTGACCAGGGTTTCCTTTCCCTCAAGCTCTCGGATGTTGAGCTTGTCAATCACAACACCAAGCGTCTGCGCTTCGAGCTTCCCGAGCCTGACCAAGTCTCTGGTCTGCATGTTGCCAGCGCACTTCTTACAAAGTACAAGGGCCCCAACGACGAGAAGGCTACTCTCCGACCCTACACCCCTATCAGCGATGAGAGTACGTAGCCGAATTCGTCTCTTAAAACACAACTAACTGATCATGGTAGGCGACAAGGGTTTCATCGACTTGCTCGTTAAGAAGTACCCCAATGGTCCCATGAGCACACATCTCCATAACCTTGTGCCCGGTCAGCGACTCGACATCAAGGGACCTCTGCCTAAGTACCCCTGGGAGGAGAACAAGCACGACCACATCGCCCTCATTGCTGGCGGTACTGGCATCACCCCCATGTACCAGCTCGCTCGCGCCATTTTCAACAACCCCAACGACAAGACCAAGGTCACCCTTGTCTTTGGTAACGTCTCCGAGCAAGATATTCTCCTCAAGAAGGAGTTTGAACACCTTGAGAACACCTTCCCCCAACGTTTCCGCGCTTTCTACGTCCTCGACAACCCTCCCAAGGAGTGGGTCGGCGGCAGTGGCTACATCTCCAAGGAACTTCTCAAGACTGTTCTTCCTGAGCCCAAGAACGAGAACATTAAGCTGTTTGTCTGCGGTCCTCCCGGTCTCATGAACGCCATCTCCGGAAACAAGGTCAGCCCCAAGGACCAAGGTCAGCTGACTGGTGCTCTCAAGGAGCTCGGTTATAAGGAGGATCAGGTATACAAGTTCTAAGTGGTTGATGCGCATGTAATGATAGAGTTAAATGATGGCAACAAAGCATAAAGAGAACAGTGTAAGATCTGCTTATAGAAGCGACATAGACGACGGGATGCCGTCTAGAATTGATAAAAAGCCAATCTACGTCTTGATTTCCTGCTATCACGTATTGACTGAGTATGTGCTTGCTAATATTGATGACTGTACGTTAGAGTTTCAAGGAAATGCTCAAATATCTCGCCATCTTATGATAATCCCATGCAAACTTAGACAGAATTTGCCTAAGCCTGGATAAGAATCCTAAGCTCATGATGATATACTCCTTAGATATTCAGAAGCTCATCAAGGCCGTTAGCAGGTAGGAAAACGGCTTTAGTATCTCTCCACTTCTCGCGCCCTCCGACATAGCATGGCATTATATGTTCACCGCAATCTCGTTACTAGATGGTACGAAATCCTGCTTATTAATAACATATCTGATCGTAAATAGCTTGATAGATCACAATCTCGAACATTTCCAGATCAATCAGCGGGCTAATCCGAAAGACTATCAATAGCACTGTTGATGGAGCGTGCAATAATGGCGGACCACTTAAGACCATTGATATAGTCCTTGGCATCGATGCTTTCGACCCAACCAGGGAAAACAGCTACATAATCGTCAGTACGTCAGTCACGTTCATTTGGCGAAACACTTACCTCCAGCATAACCAGTCCAAATACCAGGCGCAAATACCACATGCTTGAACCAGTCTCGGCCATCCAAGCCTCCTTCGTAGAGGAAACTCCTTTCCAGCAACTTATATCTCCTGTTGACCCTGACGATAGTATAACCAAGTCGTATCTTTTTGACAATATTCCACCATGGAATGCCTTGCTCGAGCTGACTCTTGGCGATTTCAGCCTCAGCGTCGAGTTCGCTAGCCTTCAGGTGGAAGTGGCCAAGGAGCTTACGGATATCCTCTAGGCTCTTCTTGAAATCATCTTCACTGCCAATTGGCTTGTCTGATGAGACGGCGCCACGGATGTTGAAAATCTCTTCCTCGCTGAGACTATCTGCGACAGGCTCAAGCTTGGCTTCAACCTTGTCAAGATAGCCATCCAGAGCATTAGCGTATTCGGTAGCACTGAAAGGAATAACGACGGTTCCAGCAAGCTTGGCTATGGTGAGACCCAGGATCTGGGCCATAGTTCGGTGGTACTTGAATCCAACGTCACCGTACTCCTTCATCCAGTAAAAACTGTCATAGTTGCTGTGGTAGTGATAGACAGCACTGTTGCTGCTGAACTTAAAACCAAAGTCGATGCAGGGAATACCCGCGAAGTCCTGGAATGCGGTAAAGTCACTGCCACTACCCATGGTTGAGATCCTGCCGGACCAGAGGTCATTGACGGTCTGGCCAGGAATAGTCTGGTTAGGCGACGGGACAGCGCTTGTAACGTCGCGTATGATCTGATTGAGAAGAGGAGCTGCAGAAGCAGAGAACTCAGGGCCATCGACACCCACGTCGACATTGACGTAGGCGACATTTGCTTCCGAAAGCCATGGGAGATATTCCTCAACCCATTCGGTACTACCGATGAGTGAGTACTCCTCGCCATCCCAGCTCGCGAAAACAATAGTTCGTAGAGGCTTCCAACCAGCCTCGACGGCTTTTCCAACTCCTCGGATGACCTCGTTGATGACGGCAGAGCCACTGTTGGGGTCACCAGCTCCACCAGCGATCCAAGCGTCTCGGTGGTTTCCAACAACGATGACTTCGTTAGGGATGGTACCATTAACGATGCCAATAACATCCCAGAGAGGAGTAGTGACATATTTCTGTTCGTTATAAAGGTTGATAACGACATCGTCTGGTGTGGGACCAATGTTGTATTCAACGCCCTTGTATTTCAAGCCGAGGTTCCTGTTCCAGTATTGGTTAAAGTCGGTCACTTTGGGACCGTGGCCGTTCAGAGCCTTAAGGATAGGAAGGGCATCACGGTATGAGATGGGAATGGAAGGGATGGAAGGGGTTGCGTCCTCGACAGGTGCTCTGGGGACACCAGGCTTAGAAGGATATCCAGGGGTAGATCTAGAAGGTCAGTTCAGTCTTTGAGTTTCTGTATTATGGGGACATACGGATCTCCAGGACGAATGCTCAGAAACTCTGCGCTTCCGCGCTGAACAGCACTTGGGTTACGTGCAGGACCCTCAGGGTAAGGCTTGTACCCATTCTCCTCTGTTCTCTCTCCATCATCACCAGGATCGCTGTAGATTAGAATACCCTCAAAACCAAGCTCCTGTGCGCGTTTAACCTTGAGACCTCGGAAAATTCCCCCGTATCGGGCAATAGCAATCTTGCCCTTGACATCAATCTTGGCATCAACAAGATCTTGATAATCTTGATAAGTTCCATAATTGACGTAGACGAATGATGCAGTGGCGTTTCCACTTGCTGAATAACCGTGAAAGATGGGTACGCGGTTTTCGAGAGATGTTGTAGGATCTTCGTCAATGACATCCTCCTCAAGAGAGGCCCTGAAAGTGGTGTTCCAGTCTTTTCCATCCTTGGACTTCTTCAGGATGGAAACGCTAGCATCGACGGGATAGTTGAGGTAGGCATCATAAGCCACGATTTCAGACTTGACTCCAAACTCCTCCCATCGATCCCTGGTCCACTCGGCCTAGAAGAAATGAGCTTAATACCTGCATGCAGATTATCCATTATGAATCCATACCTGCGAATAGTTGGCGCCAGCCAGATGAGGCCCTGAGGTATAGTAACGGCTCCATTCCTCAGCCTTCTTAGGGTCCGGTGTATCAAAGAGAATACGCTCTAGTTTCTCGTAACTAAGACGACCCTTACCGGGTAACCAAGAGCCAGGGTGGCCATAATGATGTCGAGGACCAATGAAGAAAGTTTGTAAAACAAATAAGCCAAAACCGCCGACGACGATTACAGAGCAAATCAGAGTAAAGAATCTACGCCAGGTCTGGTGAGGGTACCTCCTCCGGGGAGGCCCGACCCGGACGGTTTGGATCAGAGGCGTATTCTCGTTTGGCATTTTCTCCTTGTCCTGATCGAGGGAGTTGCTGGATATCGTGATTTAGTATAAGTCTTAATCCTCGATGGCAAATTTGGTCCAGCTTGGATGGCGATGCCCGGAAAGTGGAGGGAGATATGGTAAGATCAAGGTCCTGTAGGTGTTGAACTCACATCCGACTCATGGTGAAGGTGTCCTTGATGCTCCAGGGACCTTTTAGGTTGATTTACTCATGTATTGGAGCCCGAATAATGATAAAGTTGATGATGAGAGTTGAAACATGAAAGGAACTCGAGTTGTAACAGGAAGTTGTGATGGTTGTGATGTGATAGGCGATATTGATGACGAAACAGACTCTTAGATATGATTGGCCAACGCTATCATTTAGTGGTGCCGTCACCCCAGCCTCGGCTGAAGATGATGAAATCGGTTGATATCACGCAGAGTTCGAGAAAAACCCAGAACAGATCTCATTATCTTTATGATGATTTTATAGAATTTAGGCCTAAGCTTAGGCTAAGCTTTATAATAATAGCCTTAAGATTTATAGCAGCGTCTCATAAATTTTCTAGGAAATATGTCTCATCTTAGCTGCCTTATATTTTCGTACCAGGATATTTCTTCTCCTGGACTGTGAACTCAGACCCGAACTTGACGACCCGACATAAATTTGAATGAGTAATATTTTGACACTGTATCTACTTTGTAGACTCCATGTTATGTAAATAAAGCTCGTACTCCGTAGAACGTTCAAGATTGATCGGCCACCAGCCAAGTACTCGGCACGGCAATAGGGCGGAGACAATGCGGGGAGCATCCGGAGGCTTGCAGATGACTCTAGCAATATATGAGTTAGGGCGCCGCTTTCGGGGCCAGCAGAGAAAAATGATGGTTGACCCCAGACTAATCGAGATAATCAAGTAACGGTTGCAACCCAAATAAGCCGAGTTCACCTTACCCAAGCTAGCCACGGTCAAATGATTGTAGTGTAGGCGATCATCGAAGCCTTTCACTGTACAGATACACAGATACCTACAACTTATCCCGTGCGTCATGATATCTCACCGATGTCTCACAGGAAGAAACTTCCCGCGGAAAGTCATGATAGTACGGAGTAGCAAACCCCGGGTGAATGCACTGCAAACTGCTCTTGTGACCCCATCCTTTACCAGGCATTCACACACACGGACTTTAAATCTGCAGGCCATTTGAAAAAGGTTGGGGCAATTTCTTCCAATTATCGGGCTCTTGACCGCAAAATTGCCCAAAACACCCCTGCTCGAGTTCGTCTTTGGAGGTTGGAGTAGTGGATCGGAACCCTTTCTGCACTACGCTAACCAAGCCGTTTCTGGCCTCAATGACCCATATCTTTTGGTGGCTTGGCCTAGCTTGACCTCTTTTACTTTGTCACTGTGATTGGAAACCAAAACCCTTTCTTATTTTCATCCTTTATTGCTGGTGCAATAGTTGGGATATTGATGAGTTGATCGCGTATATCGTATATGCAGATTAATCATCTCTCGTGTCACGGTCCTGTTGTACATGATACTCGTTGGCCTTTGTTAGAAACAAGAAAACTACTTCAAACCTCCACTGTTACTCTTTGCGCAATCGTTCCTCACGATGACGACCAAGGACGGTCCAAAGCTGCCCAAGCAGCAACTGGCGATTCTGGGTAAGTTTCCGAATTTATTATTTTACGGATATCTGTAAAAGATCTCAAAGACCCCCGTTGCGTTATGGCCATGCTTGGGATCAACATGTCAAGACTAGCATGATTCACGGTCTGAGTAATATGAGCCTCAACCCAATACCGAGTCATTCTCGTTCCCCATTATTCCCGTGCGAAAGTGCGCTCCCATATAGATATTTTGATAGAGCGTTTCTCATCAACAACAGAGGCACCACAACATGAATATACATAGCTCATAGAGACATCTTGGTCCAGTCCAGGTATCCCGCACTATCCGATTTTCGCTAACCTATCAATAGCCATGGCCAGAATTGCCGAGCCCATGGCCTACAGCTCAGTCTTCCCATATCTTCCCAGCATGGTTAGCAGCTTTGGTGTTCCCACCAACAAGGTTGGAAGTTGGGTAGGACTCACATCTGGTGTCTTCTCCATAGCACAAAGCACCACTGCAGTGGCTTGGGGGAAGGCTTCTGATACTTATGGCCGGAAACCGATCATTATCTTGGGTCTTATGAGTTCAATGATCTGCTTCATAATATGGGGCATGTCTACGAACCTACCTATGGCGATTATCGTCCGAGCCATCATGGGCGGCGGAAATGGAAACGGTGTGTAAGCACAGAGTTACAAAAGCTCCTTACTAATAGTATTCAGTTGGTATTATCAGAACAGTGGTTGCTGAACTGGTCCCCGAGAGAGAACTTCAGCCAAGAGCATTCTCCATCATGCCTATTGTTTGGAGTCTAGGTTCTATCATTGGACCTAGTTTCGGAGGTTTCTTCGCTGAACCTGCAGAGCAATATCCTCAAATCTTTGGACATATCGAGTTCTTTAAGCGCTTTCCATTTGCGCTACCTAACCTGATTCTGATGGTTTTCTTCCTATTCTCAGCTACCATTGCAGCCCTGTTTCTCCACGTAAGTCTGTTAAATGTTGATTGCACATCGTCACTAACATAACTAGGAAACACTTCCCAGCAAGCGAGGCCACCGGGATTGGGGTCTATTGGTAGGCGAGCGCATCACTCGCTCTTTCAAGACAACTCGTCCAACGCCCTCTACCCGTCGACCTTCGTTTGTAGATGGCGAAGCTACCTCACCGCTTCTTCCAAACAAAACAGCACCAAAGAAGAAGACACACGAACCATCGGATCCTGCTAAGAAAGAACACGTTCTTACTCGTGCGACAGCCATGAACCTTTTGATTTACACATTGCTGGCATTTCATTCCGTGGCTTATGACCAGATCCTCAGTGTCTTCTTGAGACACCCAGTTGAAAAGCATACTCCCGAGAACACTGCGTTTCCGTTTTACTTTTCAGGAGGATTTGGTATGAAGCACAGCGAGGTTGGCACTATCTATACCATCTATGGCATCGTGTGCTGCGCTGTTCAGTTCCTCGTTTACCCTTCAATCGTTGCTCGCTATGGTGTCTTGCGATGTTTTAGAGTCTGTTGTAAGTAATATTGTCAACATATCCGTAATTATTCAGGTCTAATGCCCTACAGGTCTTCTTATGCCTCTCTCCTACTTCCTTACCCCTTACTGTGTTCTCTTCCCTACTCACAAGGGTCGTATGATTTCTCTAATGGCTGTTATGTTCATCAAGGCTGCTGGGATCATTGTTGCATTCCCTTCTGTTACTATTCTTCTGACCAACTCCTGCACTTCTCTCCGTGTACTAGGAACCCTTAATGGTTATGCCACAACCTTCAGTGGTCTAGGCCGTGCACTTGGTCCGGCTTCGACAGGCGCTTTGTTCACTTGGGGCGCGGATCATGGCTACGTTGTAACAGCCTGGTTCTTCCTCATGTTCATTGCTATCCTAGGTGCTATCCCGGCTTACCTTGTCCAAGAAGGAGAAGGCCCTTCCGCTTCGGTTTCAAGTTCAGTAGAGAACAGCGATACCGAGAATGACGAGGCTTCGTCTTCATCAAGTACGATATTGTTGCCCGAGGGCTCCGCGATTGCGTCTGACTCTGAAGAAGAGGATGAGTTGCCTTTGACCAAGACCAAGTCGCGATCTGCGGATCAAAGCTATGGAACCATGCGGACAGGTGGAAAGTGAGACATTAAGACTGCCAAATTCACAGTCGCTTCGACGACTCGACAAATATCGAGGATTCGAAGCAAGGAAATCCACCCAAAACACCATATCTCGGGCATCCTCCAGTCCCAGCCTGCCCAGCACTTTTGGCCAGGGTGCGGAAATACTTTGACGAGTTTAGGATAATTTAGGATGAGCCTGCACGAATACTGACTAGTTTAGGATAGTTTATGATGAACTTAATGATGGGTATACACGGGTCAGACTGCATTTGAGTACATCACGCATGGCGGCGTCACAGCATAACGAGTATAATTACGTCTCGCATCTAATGACCGAAGTGGTGGATAATAAAAGCATTGTTTTTCTTGATATTGCTACCAAAATGTAGTATGTAAATCTTATCATGATGCCATCCTTTCAATCTTTGCCAACATCATTGATGTATTGATGTCCCGTCCGTCCTATACATAGAAAAACCGGCCTTGGTATAATGGTTTGATACTTTTCCCACGTGTTGAAAAAAGAAGCCTTGCAGCGCCTATATCACCTCTTGACGTTATATGATATCCCCTTGCCCTGCCTGTGATGAATATGCTGCTTCCATTGTCAACGCCCATGCAATGCCCACTGCGCTGTAAAAAAAAGGGGGAATCATATGTGTAAAGACCAAGCAAGCCCATAAGATAATCTTGAGATTAAAAAGAAATAAGCAACCTCCGCGGTTAATTTTGTTGTAAATGTTGGGTAAGTAATGTGTGGTGAATAATGAATGTCATGATGGTCATGACATGATATCAGGTTACAGCCATTTGAGCTGGTTCCCGACTGAACGAACATGCGCGGGCGACCTCCGAGGGTCACTTCCACGCTTAGTAAACGTATGGTGAGATTCCTCTCCGGACATCGGGGGCTCTGTACCCCTCTCGCCCATGTCGTTCCCAATCTTCATGGTTGGGATGCGGTCGTGGGTGAAGCTCAGTTGGATAATGAGCATCCCGTTCTCCATCTTCCCATCTCTCACTTCGCCATGGCACCCTTTGGTGCTCATCTGCGCTTCGACTACGCACCTGGTGCTGCTCATGAACGCAGGAAGGATGTTCGCGGAAATGTTCCAGATCAGCGTCCATCTCACTGAGTCGAAGATAGCTATGTCCAACCCAGCGGTCGATTATGTCTGCAATCTGGCGGAACCCCTCGGTATGACCTCCTTCGTAGCGGGCTTTGAGGCCACATACCACAAAGAGATAACTGTGGATCATCTCGTGTAAGAATGTCGAGATGAGAAGACGACGGTTGTACTTTGTATCCTGGAGAATAGGCGATGAAAGTACAATGAGTGTCTCGTAACCTCCATCACGGGAACGTCGTACCGCTGTAGTGCCAACAATGTGCGCCTGATACTGGGCACTTGCAGGGTGACTCCAATCCCATGCGACACGACCAGCAAGACGGTTGCAGAAGAAGAGTTCGTTTGCGGCAGAGAAAATACTGCGCAATGCGTCGTTGTCCAAGGGGAAATCAGCGGCACGAGACTTGGGGTTGATGAGGGTCCTCAGAATACGGCCGTGGCGTGAGTCGGCGCTGCGATGTCTTCGACGGTTGGAACCAAAGTTGGCAACGTGATCGCGAACTAACCGTGCGGCTGTGAGGTCACTCAGTAATCCTGGGTCGTTTTCGTCGGCGGCGGGAGATAGACTGGCGAGCGATGGTTGAGTGGTATCAGAGGAGATAGACAGCCCGGATGCTGTACGTTCCATGGCGCATGCATCGGCGACGGGAGCGGGTGCCGGGCCTGGATCGGAAGGGCCGAATAATGGTCCCGGCCGGGATTCGGGAGCTGGGCCGAAGGCGGCATCAATAGAGGGGAAATCGGGTCCCTCTGGAGTTGGCGACCGTTCGCGAATGACGACAAATGAGGGGTTCTTGACGGGAGCTGAGTCGGGTCGATGAATCAATGGGGGATAATCTCCAATGTCGTCGTGAAAGAATTCGTCCTCTGTAGGAGAACTAAAGGGGTGATTGTGCGGATGTGCTTTGTTGATATGGTGAACTCCAGAATGGAATGCCGGCTGTGGTTGTGGGTAATAAGACAATGCATGATCTGATGAAGCATAACCACTTGCTCCAGCTACAGCAATGTGTGCATTGTCGTAGGCGTCATAAGGAAGTTCATCAGCGAACCTGGTCCTTTTGGGATCAAAAGTGAAGCCATCGCCGCCTTCGGAGACGCTTACTCGTCTTTTACCACCCACATAGTACGGACCCCGGCCTGTAGCGGTAGCAGTAGCGGTAACACCAAGCGGACGACCCCCGTCAACCACCCAAAAGGCCATGGGACATGCTCATCGACCTGAGCCGGGGGGTTGGTTTATGTTGGGAATTGATAAGCGCAGAGAGAGAGAGAATCACATAGGGGGTTACAGTGCGTGATGTTTTGAGAAGCTTTGACGTTTGGTGGTAATAATTTTAACAGTTTTGCTTGTGAAAGAAAAGAGTTTGAACTGGCGGATTGATGTCGGTGAGTCCAATGGACGGGTGGCGGTTTTGACGAGACGACGCGTGAGCAGTTGCAGCGCAGTCACAGTCGTAGTAGTAGTTAATGAGGAGACGGGGGCGGTGGGAATTGGATCCGAAGAATGGAGAAGATGCAAAAGAGACAAGAAGGAAAAAGATAAAACAAACTAGAAACAGAAGGAATAAAAGTCTATGTTGAGAAATGCATTCAAGGCACAAGAAATTCGATGGTCTCAGACCTAAGCTTGACCGTAAGTCCTGTCTTGTCTGTGACCTCTGATACTACAGCACAGCAAAAGCACAGCAACTCTCAGCTCAGCTGCATCGTGGGACGACGGGAGCCAGGACCAAATATGAAGCACTAACTTATCTCGTTTTCAGGGCGATCGATTAGTTTTAGTCGCTATTAACTGTCGCCAACTGACAGGGCCTTGCAGGGTGTACAGGGGGCCCCCTGTCGGCCTCATCACAGCCCACAGTCAGTGTCTGTTGCGCTGGGGAATCCTTGTCTCTGGTGGTTGTGAGGCGCTGGAGGAATTTGATTCAATCATTGATTCGGAATCGGATGTGGTGGGAGGGAGCATGACATGGCACAACACAACACGACAACTGTGAGATGGCGGATTTAGAGGCGCCTCACTTCAACTACTGGATAATTACAGAATACCATTGATGAAATACCACTTGAGATTTAATGATATTACAGTCTCCTGTGGTTAGACTGAGGAACCCTGCCTTGCTAATTGAGATTGCTTCCATCTTCCGTTCCCGTCGCCAATCCTCAACTGGAAAGGCGTCTTCGTCACCTTGGCTATGTCATGTCTATTTCTATATAGCGGTGTATTCGCTGATATTCTGGTTTTCTGCACTCACCGTGTCACGATAGTTTATCGAGCAAGCCCCCTTTCCCTTGAGTCGGACAAAATGCGCCCGTTTTTGCTATAAAAAGGAAACCCGGCCGAAACAGTCGGACCCAGCAAAAAGTCGACTCTGATCTTCAAGGATTTGCCTTTAGAGTTTCCAAATTCAGGGCAACGAACCAGTTTTTTGCAGTAGTAGCAGATCAGCCACTATCGATTACTTGAGGCCGCTTCTCCAATGATCTCTGATTATTGGTATGATGGTCAACGGCGCATGAGCTTAAGAACCAAGACCAAGACCTGGCTGGAGCTCTCTCGTCCAGTTTGCTCGCTCGCTCGCTTGTCTTCCTCAGCAAGGCGAACCAAAACACCAGGCACTGAATGACAAGCTGACAACGCACCATGATTATCTCCACTACCAAGTCCACTTCCCGTCAAGGGTCGAATGCACCGCATGTCCGAGGCCGGTATACCCTTTTGGATTCTGGCTGTATCATGCGTGTATGAGCAATTGGTTATAGGAAGCAGAGGGAGATCCATCTATGTTTCCCAGGGCTTACTGCCTACCCTTATTGGCGTTTCCCTTGAGGCTCATACGTGTTTCTCCAATTTCGAGAGCCCAATTCAGCATTGAGGCCTTCTAACTTATCCCGATAAGCCCAGAATCTTCCGTCTTGGTCTCTCCGTAAGCGCTCACTCTGCCGAGACCCTCATTGGCCAGGGGTTGTAGATCCCTGTATGCGATTGGTTGCCCTGGTTTTCTGAACTTCATGTCAATCGATGCTTTTGCTTTCTTTGACACTTCTGGAAGTTTATTCGTTGTTGATTTTTACAATAGAAGAACCGGTAATTAATGAGACATCAGGGTTTTGCAAAGCACGGGCTTTGGGCACCAAGCCGCTGTCGTCAACTTGAGATCTGTGAGTGCGAGTGACAGCTTGGAATATGACATGACATGCAATGCTAGTTTGGTTCTTGAAATTGACTGCCGGGGATATCGTAGATTTCATCTATACTCTACAATGTAGAACTACCGTGACTCTAGTTTCCTGTCTTAGCCTCAACTCAGCTCTTGAGAGTTGGATCGTGCTCAAAGCATGGAGGTTTACACTCCACTTCTTCCGGTAACACCGCGTTATAGATCGATCTCGTAAATAACTACAGATTCAGGGCGACCTTCTCATGAAGGTCGATCAAGACTGCATACAATTTACAGTCTATCATCATAAACTTCGCCTAACTCTGAACGTAACCACAACGCTAATGTCTTGCATAAATCAGCTTTCATCCTCTTGCACCCGGATGCAAGTATCCCTTTCCTACGAAGTATGCCTATGCAACTAGCTTTATGCTTGTTAGTTTTGTGTTCATCATTCCTAGTGCCCGCTCATTACTTTTGTATCCACCAATTCTTTGCCACGCGCCTCATTATTCAGTATTTACCAACGTTTCGACCCCAAGACCCTTTCTCCACCGACGATCACTCTGTCTCGTGACGGTGATATCGTGCGGCACTCGAGTCAATATTATTTCGAGAATGAGTTATTTTTCTATATGCCGATATTACTTATTTCTTCAGTTAGAGCCTCCTTTTCATCCTAAATTCGTAGCTTGACAGATCCTCGCCATATTCTGCAATGTCGCCGAGAGCCTCCTCATTATCGTATTCCCAGATCCAATCACTCTTTTTTTATTATAACCCAAGTCCTTGTACAAACCTAGCATCATCGGCTTGCTTCTCCAGAGCTTCCCGCATCTTGTGAGAGTAGAGTTGGCGCTGACGCTCTCGTTCCGCGGCCTCCTTACTCTCCTTGCTCTTTTCCCGGAAATCTTCGGGCGTGAACAGGGTATCGCCTGTGAAACTAACCATACCAAGTTTATCTCCTGTCCAGAAGAGGACATTATCTTCGTTTGGTCGTTCACGATCTTGCCTTGTCTTGGTGGATAAGATCTTCCTCGCGAGATCATCAGACCCTGGCATTGAAGCGAAAAGCGATGCCTGCGTGGGCACATCACTGTGACCAATCTTGAGTCGACGACACTCTGTATATCCGTCTCTTTCAAACCACTTAATTTGACCGGCTCCATCTGAAAATGCTATTTTGGTTCCATGATTGATTACCGACAAGATGATGGATGAAGCTGCAGTATAGCGATTTTTCATAGTTGAGTTCTGCTGCATTGGCCCGTCATTTGATAGGTCCACAGAGTCCAGGCCATATACTTCGAGTGAGCCTTTGGTTTTGTATTCTCCGCCTGCGATTAGTGTTCGACCGCGACCGGCTGTCTTACACTCTTGGACTCTTTCGGCTGATAGCTCTCCACGACGTCGTACTTCGTGATCCAACGTAGAGAATGGATAAGGCAACGCCGCCAGACTGGACAACCTTGACCCTGAGTAGATGGACCCCACGATCTTTGGGAAATGCCGCCTATCGTAATGAAGAATATTGGAGAATCTCCCCGCCACGTAAATGTCATCCGACACCGTGTTGTCGCCTGCTGGTCTTGGTAGGTGCAGAATGCTTGTTGGCGTTGGCTGAGACAATGAGGCGTATGGCGGTAATGGATTCGGATCAAAGATGCCCTTGAAAGGATTGCCCTCCTCTCTAGGGACATCTAGTCTCTCCACAATATCTCCATGGAATTGTGAGGGTGCCCGGAAGTCTTGAAGGTGAATACCCAATGAGGTGCCAACAGTCAAAGGGATACTATCCTGGATCTGTGATAAAGTTGTGATTGACCATTCGAAAGAGTGTCGATTTACAACCTCAAGACGGCTAAGATCAACTTCAATAAGATCTACAATTGTAGTTGTTAGTCAGGAGCAATTGATCATCGTTTCGGCACTTACGACTCTGCACAGCAAAGACAGCCCTGTTGTTGCTGTTATTAACACTGACGCATTCAGTGACACCCGTGTCGATCTTTTTGGACCGCCTTGTGTTTTGATCTCCGCGGCCATCGAAGAATAGGATGTCCGGTTGACTAGTCGCGATGATACCTCCTCTCTTACCTCTGGTGCCATTGACGTCCCAGAGGCATACGGATCCGTCGTCGAGTGGCGAGATAGCCAACAAAGTGCCGAGGCCATCGTCGCCATTGTTAGGGCTGTATAGCGCCATACCTCTGACCTCGATGAAATGCTCCAAACCCCCTTGTTTCAAGCGTGGCGTCTCAAGCCAGTTGATAGCCGGTGGTCCCTGGCGTTGGATGTATTCGTCGTACCACGAGACATGTTCGTCAGGAAATGCTGGATCCCAGTTTGCCATATCTTGAAGAAATTGGAGGTGGTCTTTGTCGATTCGACATGAATCATCTTGGTCAAGTAGGGAACCATTTTCATCCTCAACTTCTGCGGTATTGTTTAAAGAGGACTCGGGTAGAGATGCAAAGACCTTTCTGCGATTTTGAAGAAAGGCATACCATGATGAACGTTCGAAACAGTGACGTTTCCATAATTCATTATCAAGACAGACCTCTCTAAGTTTTCGTGAAACAAGTTGAAGTTTGGGCAATTGATGAGGTTCAAGGTCTGATCAAGTTAAAACACAAATAGTCAGCAATTGGAAAACGATTGTGGTTGTGGAAAGGCAATGGAAGGTATTGGATGGTTAAGGCGATAGCGGGGTACTGAGGGATAAGAATAAGGTACGGTAAGGGTAAGCTGGGTGCAACTCACAGCACAAGATCTGAAGGAGGATCTCATGGGGGAGCTCGTCCCAACGACTCGGGGATTGTGCGCTCAATGCCATTGTCATTGTCATAGGTTGGCCCTCGACCCTTGACGAGTCAACGAGAGAGTTGTTGATGAAGTAGAGTTGAACAGAGTGAGCAGCGTTGCTTCGCTCGTTGGTCGTGGATCAATTCGATCACCACGCTGATTTGCGATTCCAAAACCAAAGTGTGGAGTGGCCAGTCGGGAAGCGAGCTTGGCAAAGCTTGTACTGGACTCTACCTCGAGATTCTCCAGCGGGGAGTGTAAGAACTCGTGTTGTTAGTGCTGCAATGCAAGTGTAACAGTGACATTAACAATGATAAATACGAGTTGGGCCAAGATTGGGTTGAATTGATGGAGAGGGAGCGGGTCAGGGAAGAGGTTGGAAGGATTGACAATTGACATTGACACTGATTGACCAGGATTGTCGCGATAAGCGATCGGACGAACCGGCAGTTACGAAAAGAGGCGCCTACGTCTATTCTGACGCCAAATGTCTTGACTGGTCCTGAATGTGTCAACTTGACAGAAAAGACTCTAATTGGACGAGTTCCGAGGAGACAATCTCGATGGAGATGAATAATTTTCGTGTCAACCATGTTGAAAAAGAAGGCAAATAGCAAAAAGAGGTACCGGTTTGCCTCTCTTGTATATCCATAATTTAGGCAGTAATTGTAGTCATATCATCCAGGTTTAGGAATTTTGTGCATATTATCATAAGCTTTAAGGGCGTTACGATGAGGCTTAGGCTAAACTTGCCATGCTCAGGTACGCTCAAACTCAATCTACATAAGCACATATAACCTCCAACTGACTCACGTCACCGACCGGCTTAGGACATTTATGCTATGGTTCTCACCAAACAAGATGGATAATTTATTCTTGTTGATGTTGGCTGTAGCAATTCCACCAAAGGTGTCAATTCTCGACTTGCTGATTACGACAAACATCCACCCCCTAGCTTGGAGAAGAATTATACGAGGAGAGCCCGACACGATGTTGACAATATCAGTATAAAGCTTAAACTCAATGATACTTAGCATGGCAGTAAGAGTATCTCTGCCAGGGAAAGTCTGATTAAATGCGACAGACTTGGTGGGTGCAGACAGGCAGTCATAAACCATGCCGCAACCCTCAGTGCCTTGATCGGTACAGGAGAAGGCCATGATGCAGGGAGTTGATCGCGCCCAAGTGGTGATACCGTAGCCGACTTGAGGCTCGGGGACATTGCGAAATCTACTGGCAAAAAAACCTTAGGATTTAGTCCTAAGTGATAAGAATACTTAGATAAGTTTAGGAGAATTTAGGATACACTTTTAAGTCTTCTGATACCCAGAGACTACTCAACACCTCAGCAACAGTCCTAAAACATCATTGTTCCCATATAAAAGCCTCAGTATGTCCATAAGCCCATCAAATCCAGAATTGCACCCTATAGAGCTCTAGTATAGTGTGCAATGACTCCTTGGCCCCTGGCAGCTGTTGGCACTGCTCGCCCCAACATCTGTAACTGCCAGACCTCATTCCCCCCATCATAAAACTCAAAGCCTCCCATTCACTGCGACCACTATTTTGAGCTTGATACCTCATTATGTTAGTTGGTAGGTTGGAAGTCTGACTGAGGATCTTCCCCTCTTTACGGTGGGCGCTTTTAAATCATTTCCCTCCGGAACATCAGCTCTTCAATCCATCGCGATAAACATCGTTTCTCGCACACGCCATACGTCAACACTGCTTGAAACAGCTAGTTCACCACAAGAACTGCGCGCTCTGGGCACGCCTGTTGGTACATTTTCAGAATATTGTGGTTTCATTTGAGTTAACATCGCGTTGAAAGATTATCTTTCTAGCTACTCTTATTTTCTACGCCTCACTCCTCTTCATTTCATCACACCCTTCAATCATTCGAAGCTTCATCTACCTATTCAGATTCTTCAGCGCCTTCGAGCTTCAATATGAAACCACTCTCCGAGAATGTAAGTAGCACATTATTTCACTCACAAACACTCCAATGCTAACATAAACAGTCGCTTCCATATACTGAGAGCGATAATTCGGCCCGAGATACGCGTCATGGCCGTAACACCACCGCCTCTTCCCTCTCATTCCATTCGGATCCTTTTGCGAAATCTGGTATTGAGGTTGAAGATGGTGTTCAGCTGCGTGACTTCTCATCTCCCGGTCCTGTTATGTCTCCCTGCATGAGCCCAGACCCAAACAGATTTGTCGCTGAACACCCGTCGCGACTCAACAATGCGGACACTGGGCTCACTGTGCCCAAAATCAACGAGCCTTCCAGTGATGACCAGACTCCTTCCGAATGGGAAACTGTTGCAGGAGATGATGCGTTTGAAAACGTTGTCGAATCCTCCTCTCGACCACTGAGACGTCAAGGCAACTTCAATTTTGGGAACAAACAGCAGAGCAAATCTCAGTCTAACCAGAATCTCTGGGTGCCGCAAACGCACAACTTTGAGCTCGTTGCACATGCTGAACCGTCCGTGCGAAATGTGCCGAGATCAGCTCCTCGTTTGCACTCGTTTCACTCCGTGTCCAGCTTCTACAGCGAATCGGCTCGCAACAAAGATCCAGACGTTCGCATGCCTTGCGACCCTGAGGACTTTCCACAGGACAATCGCGCTCAGAATGCACATGAGATGTACTCCCATGCCTCATCCGACAGCGATGAAGACCCCTTCAAGTATGACACAGATGCATACTCGGACTTTCTATGTTCATCCGCCGAGCGAGAAGTCAGTAATGCGCTGCACCAAGCCGGCATACCCGTCTCTTCAAAGGAAACTCTCCCGCGATCCGTTGATGGAAACGTTCCCATCGCTTCACAGAGAATCGCACCTGTCGCGTCCTTTTACAATGCTGCGGCTATTCGTTCGGCTTAGAATGTCGATGAAGAGGTCAAAGTTCCAGTTCTTCGGGAGGGAGAAAAAGCAACCCGCCGTGTTCCAGTTCCTGATAGACGACTACAAGGTGAAATTGCTTCTCTTGTCAAGAACAGACCTCTTACTGGTACAGAGGGAGATTGGCAGACTGTCACTACCGAGAATACCTTTGAATCAATGCAGCACGACTATCACGACAGTATCGCAAAGGGAACTGGGAGCAGTGTTGCTGATGTATCTGACGTGACAGAACGTGAACTTCATCCTCGCTCTTACGGCTCAACAGACAAAATCATTCGCCATCCTCCTGGTAAAAACAAATACGGCTCATACCGTGTTCGCACCGACCGAGGAACAAAACTACCTGTGGCTGTCCCGCAGTATGGTGGAGGTCCTGGAACTTATGCTTCGAACACAACTCGCAACTTTTCCCATGCCAAGTCCAGATTGCCTGAATCTACTGCTCGTTTCTCCAACCTGTTTCGCAGGGAGCCATCGGAACAGACACCTGACCATGAGAACATCCTTCTCTCAGAATTGCCTCCAAAGAGAGGCAGCTATCAGAGCCTCGACTCGGACGCAGCTCCTCATGGAAACATCCAAACCAATGAAACAGCTTCGCCCGAGGGTGAAAGGTACTTCGGCTTCAGTTGGAATCGAATTCGCAAGAATCTTGGTCGTGATCCTCCCAAGACTCCCTTGACCATTTTTGACAAGCCACTGTACAAAAGACGGCTCCAAGAGTCCAACTCGGACAAACCTGCACATGTTCCACACGATGATTTTCTGTCCAAGATTCCTCGTCTTCCTTTTCCTCTTGTCAGTCTTCCTGAGGCTGCGATGTTGCAGCAGTTCAAACGACAGAGAGGCGAAGAGGATCACAGTCAGAGTGCAGGCAACTTTGGGGCTAGAGGAAGATCGAACACGATCAGCACCGAGAACTCACCCACTCTCCCGAAGACTCCTTCTCCTCCTAAGAGAAGCTTTTGGTCTTCCTCTACGGGCAATATCGCACGACCTCCTCCCATTCTTCACCTTCATCGACTGCCCCAGGCGCTTCGTCCACGTGACTGTAAGTTACAATATCTTCATATAAACGGACTACTAACAAGTCTATAGCAAATGAGAGAGTAACTGATATGCTAGTCTCATCCTCAGCCATCCTCGATACTCCCCCTCCCACCGACCCAAAGTCAAGCACTCACCGCGTGTGGTATCGAAACTTCCAACCAAGCATTTCCACTGCTCGAAGTGCACCTAAGTCTCATGGATTCTCCACCAGCATCAATGGTTGGCGAGTTGGTCGCTGTCAATCTGACTTGGATTCCCTTGCCGACAGCCCTTTCACTCAGGCTGAGACTCGCCTTATCGAAGAGGCCAGGGAAGATATCCGTATCCACCGCCAGCATGCTGATATGGTCGCCAAGCGAGGAAAGAGAATGTTTATGTGGGTCATGGTTCTGACTCTCTTCTTCCCTTTCATCGGACCCATTGTTCTCTACGGCAAGCTCAACTCGACTATCTCGTGGTACACCCACGGAGAAATGCAGTGTCTTACCAAGGACCAGCGCGGTACTCTCAAGCAGCAACTTCTCGTCGAGGCTGTTGTCTATCCGGCACTCATCATCGCCCTTTCGGTGCACTACTCGATTTAAATCCTGGGTCGAAATCTTCATGGCAAGGTGTCATTTTGAAATTGATTTTAGATGTACTTGGGAAAGCGAGGTCAGCGGATTTGGCAAGGCAATAATTATTTACCGTGACGGGATGAGAGATTATTGGTGCTTAGGTATGGATGCCTCAATGCAGACCCAGTTTGGTGGTATTATTTTTGCTCATATACTGGTTGGTGGTTTACACCGTTCCATATTCAACAAAAGCAACATGCGCGGGAAGAACAGGTCACTCGGAAAGAAGCGTACTGTATCTCGTCAATGTTTTTGGAATTTCTTAAAATGTAAATATAAATTATTAGTCTCTTGATGCGCTTGGTGAGCTTCCATACCGTGATATTGAAGTTGGATAGATTACTGAGTTGAGAACTCCTATTTGTCCGGATAGGTAGGGTATATTCTTAGTCGGTATGGCAGATAAGTTAGAAGTATAATTACCGCTCTGGTTAAGTATAAGAAGGCTAGTTAGCAAATAGGCTATTCCTATTAATAACTATAGAAATCCTAACTTAATAAAAATGTACTTAATCTCTATATTTATAT
>PVQA01000180.1:0-45688 GCA_002980515.1 Fusarium burgessii | reverse complement strand
ATATTAAATACATATACAAAGGTTAGCGACAAAAGAAAGTAGAGGCATGATCTGAATTTGAGAAATGAATCCTATGCAGCCCAGCAAGTTGTGTGCGCCACTTTTGATCATCTTTTCCGGATTAGACGGTAACTATTGGTTTCCCTCGACGGCTGGGCAAGGCATCCGGGGAACTTTTTTGACGTTTATTCCCATGAACTTTTCTGCTTCCATGGATTACTTAGGCCCGAACAGGAGAAAAAGTCAGGCATCTGAAGTATCACCTCCTATTCTTTTGCAGCCCTAGGCTTTTTCATTCTCCTGCGACGACGAGCTCCGCGAGGACAACCTATAGCCCCAAGTTTTAGCTGGGCTGTTCACCCCTAAGCGTATAAACCTAGTTTTTAAGCTTAAATTACCTCCCGAGTGTGCGTCAGTACGAAGTAGAATATACTCAAATTGGGATGGAAGCTAACTATAGCCTGATGAACAAGCCCATCTCACCGTTTAAGGGCCGTCAAACATTCCCCGTTCTGTTAGCGCTGCAACAGCTAGTACATTGTATCCCTCGACGTTTTGCAAACTGCTCACTACATGTAAGCAGCCACTCTACAAAATAAATTGCCGAGCACCATGAAAACCCCCTATTAAGATGAAAGGATCAGGAAATCCGATCCCCTTTGTGGCCTGGGAGGATGTGGGGCCGCGGAGATCTGTGCCAGCTTCTGGCTCAGCTGTATTTTTTGCAAGAGAACCCTCCGCCAATAACACCACAGCAATTTTCAGCTCTACAAGGAAGACCGTTCTAGATCCATTGAGGCAGAAGCCACGTTGAGCGTGATACTCAATGTCTCAGCAAAGTTATTCCATATCGTGCCTGAACAATAACTCAAGAACCTTGCTATGTCCACCTTGTCTTGTCAGCTGCGGCGGGTATTTGACGCTTGGGCGGTCGACTACGAGCTAGACGGAGTCTCTTACTAATTGTGCATCGAAAGCTTGTTACTTGTTGAGTAATAAGTTTCTGTTGGCGTAAGCCTCAACTGCTCAGCCGCACACATAAGACAGCGCCGGCTCACTATCCCATTTGCCTAGTAGACCCCCCTTTGCTAAATAGATGTGCTGTTTCGCGAGAGCGAATGGCACTACTGAAATCGAAGGGTCCTATCTAAGTCATAATCTGCTAGGCGGGAATAGTAACCTGTGAGGCCGTTGACATTGTTGCCGCCAATAATGTCGTCGTACTGCGGTGGGGGTCCGTCATCGATGAGTTCAGGGATGGGTGGTGTGATGTCGTTGTTGAAGCTAGGCTGGTTGAAACCCCGGCCACACAATAGCTGGGTAGGATGATCAGGGTCTTTAGCAGGGGGTGGTCTTTGTTGGTCATTAACAAGGTGGTGTGCAGCCAGTGCTCCAATTACATGGCGGGGTGTCTTTTTGGTAGGGATGATCGAAGCATCGGGGCATCCACAGGTTGTCTGATAGGCCACAAACTGGCGTTTCTCATAGGTGTAGGATGGAAGGTTCATGTTGGCCTGGTTAGCTCGGCAGTCGAGTAGAGTAATCGGAAAGTTGAGGGTGGTATCGAAATACCGGCGCCTTTTTCCAGTTGGATCATCCACATCAAGACGGCTGATGTGCAGTATGACCTGTTCCATCATTATCAGTCTGAAGATAAGTGAGAAGGAGGGTCGTATTCAATTCACCTTGATGCAGTGGCTCGCGCTGACATTCTTCCAGATACACTTGGGGTGCAGCCTCAATTCCTCGTTCTTTGCCATCATCCTACATGTGGGGATTTGTACAACGGCTTCGATCTCAGTTGTGCCCCAGAAATTCTGCAATTCTGGATCTGAGTTTCCCAAAAGGTTTTCCCGTGCCTCTGTCACGGGTTGGGTTGCGGTGTACCCCCCCAATGCTTCCGCACTTCGTCGTTCAGCAGCCATTTCGCGAGTCTCTCCTCTCGGCTCCGGAGTGAATTCACTATCACGGACAGTTATAAAGCTTGAAGTCGCCCACCACGGGAAAAATGCTTTCCTAGCTGTCTTGTGGAGGAGCAGGACTGTACGAATGGGCGTTTTCCTGGTGGCCTTCCTGTCATTTGACCAGTATTCCATCGACTCGGTCGCAAACACCTTAAGTCCATGCATCTGGACCTTATCGAGAGGCGTCAATTTGAAAGCAATTGGAATCATACTACCGATGGGGAAGCTCTTCCCAGATATGATTATATCGTAGTGCAGTTGATCCTCCCATTGCCGGCTGAATAAGATTTGATCCATCATCTCTAGAGATAATGGATCGGGGATTCTCACAAATGAAAGCTCCTTTCTGCCACGTAGATTAATGCTGAACATACCAGCGCGATCGATCGTCGCACGCAGCTCCCACTTCACAGAGCCATATGGTACCTTTGTGGTTTCCAGTTGGTGATAGTCGATCGGAAACTCGAAGGCATAGTCGTATGTTCCCGGATAAAAGACCTTGTACCATTTCGCTTGAGTTGCTGGCGCCGTCATGCTGCCCTTGTTGAAGCTTTGCGTTTCAATGTTGCCGGGAGACAACCGCGGTCTCCTTTTCGCACTTATATCACTTTGATGATTCAGCTTTAATGGCTTCGATGTGTTTATTTTACTTTCAAGGTTGGTGTCGTTGGGTGATGTGCTCTTACACTGGTATGTGCACTGGTTCCCATAATCGTCCTTCTCCCAATTGTTCATGGCGTTGAAACATGTCAACACTTGTGTTTGCAAGTTATCCTCCTCAGAAAAACCCGACTCTATTTGCCGTGGCCATTCCATGTGAGCGTGCCCAAGCAACTTGAGCTGCACTGACTTGATCTTAGTCTTCTGGGCGACACATAGTTGGAGCGTTCCTCGCAACAACGCGGTACCATTCTGGCCCTCACAGCAATCGTGATATAAGTGGTTAAACCCTGAAAGGAAAAGATGTGGTTCGGCAAGGAGAATGGAGCAGGTGGTGCTGCTCCCAGGAGCAACGGGCATGATGGCGATGGGGCGAACTTGGCCGATGGGACAGATGTGAAGCTATTCCGACTGGATGTATTCCTCTCTGTCACCGTTCGAGAAATAGAGGCTCAGATGGCTATAGCGGAGAGTTTATTCGAAAATTCGGGTCTTCTCTCAGTCAACTCTCGTTTTCTCTCTATGGTCGTCGTTCAGAGTCCTTTCCTTCTGAAGTGTGTTTGGCTTGATTCCCAACCATGTATCTCATATCTATTACATTTCTGAGCGCGCCAACGCACTGATTAGTGATCCAAGATCTGTGCATGTCCTGCAGATTGGGTCTAATAAGGGTCGGTCTAGACCCTCTGTCTCTCAGTCTTCCATTTCTTGATTGGTGCCGTCTAGTCGAATGCGTGCGCCTAACTACCCTTACAGGGTCTCATGGCGCCAAACCATTTCAAAATAGAGGGCTGTGAGGCTCGAGAATGAGACGGGGAAAACCCTGTTTCTGCAGCCATGAAGGACGGACAGTGCCGCTAGTAGAGCTATCGTTGCTGAGCGGGATGCTGGTGGGGGGCTAGAGTTTCTCTCCATGTAGTTGACACATCCGCAATATGATGACGATCCCTTAGCTCTCGATCCTAAAGCTCAAAGAGTGTCACTTTCATGAAAGAGAGATACTATAATATAAACGTTTCATAACTTCATTGTACCATTTATGATTCTATCCACAATAACTCCTTCAACTGTTACAACGGCAGCATGTGTCAGGGGATGTTTTTTAGAATCAGTACCCAGCAATAAGTCAATGGTTGCTGATGCTATGGCTGCACTGACAACTTTGATTGCTTTCTCACCAGCCCAGGGCCCTCCATCATTTCGAATTCGATACGCTACTTCCGCCCCTATACGGACACCCTTTTGCAACGCGTGCTGGCTGCTGCTACGTCTTTTGGGACTCTGCACGTCCCTATAACCGCTCATTTCAATCATCCTGCCTGATAGGGTATTTTGTTAGCGTAGATCTGGAAATAAGCCTCACTAATCAAGGTCTCCACACCTAGTCCATCGCTCAAGTGACACCACCCTTCTGGCCGCTCGTAATGATTCATCCCACTGTCATCCAGTCGTCTGTGGTGAATATGATGATGATGATGACGATATGAATCATCTTTATCATTGTGATGATGATGGTGCCGCCGCCCTTGCTTGAAGTGTCGACTCTCGTCTTGTTGATGGTTAAGGTGAGACATGTCGGTGGTTTGGATGTAAAACTTTTAGAAAATTCAGACCTTTAAAGATGCAAGACCTTGAAAGAACAGAAACTCATTTTATAGTTTTGGTTTGTAACTCAGGGTTGGCTGACGACGTTTACTGATGATGATTGTGGCAGGTTAACCTATACCCGACGTAGCTGGTGGCGTAGAAACCAATCCAATAAGACTTTTCAGGTGACTGACACATGTTTGTGTAGAAGCGTGCCACCGTATGATTCCTTTAATAAAGGAATCGCCTCTCTGTAACGGGTTAAGCTCTACCACTGTGATGATTAGTATGTTATCTTTTTAACAGATATTTATTTGCTATTACGCTTTTACAATTTCTTGACTTTTAAGGACATGTAATTTAGCTAGTATTGGCCCATTACGGTACCCTAATTGGCCATTCCTCCCCGTTGTGAAAGCATTGGAGCCTTATGACCTCTGAGTAAATAGCAACCTTTTCTCATAAAGGGAGTAACAAGTTGATACAATCAGATCACCCTTGGGGCGCTTGTCTTGCACCACATTGACGACAAAACCTATCCATGGCTTGACAAGCGAAGCCACACTGGGTGCAGTATTCAATTTTGGATCCTGGCCCTTCTTGAGCAGTTTGGAGTCTCCCCTCAGCGGACTGAGGTCCTAGCTGGTATGCTGGTGCCGGCTGGATGATGGGTCCGGCGTCGTTGACTGAGTTGTAGAGCCCCATATCTCGTGTTTGAACTTGCATCGTTGGATAGGTATCATAATACTGTGGCAGGGGCGGCGTCAAGACTGTGGCGGCGTTCTGTTGAGCTGCGTTTCCTTCCAGAGCAGCCTTTTTCATGGCTTCATCGACGACGCGCTGTGTTCGTCGTTCTTCCTCTTCCTCTTCACGCCTCCGCAGCTCAATCCCCCGTTGTATCTCAGCCTCGCGCTCAGTGGCCATAAATTCTTGCTTTCGTACCTCATTCCTGGCGGCTGCCCGGGATGCGCCGACAACTACAGCGGCGCCAAGAATAGGTCTTCGTCGACGTCCGAACATTATAATGACTTCAGTTCAATAGAAGTAATGCGTATTTGGGATGAAATGAGACCGGTTGAAATATCACAGGTTTGAGGAACTTGGCCTCAGCAAGCGTACGTCAGGCTCTTTAATTAAAGGAAACGGGTTATAAACAATACCTTAGTACACTCTGTCCCGTAAGCGCTAGCACTATTGATATAAACTTTCCACTTATTAAAGTTCCAGCCACAGAACTTATGATTATGATATGAATCATTGGATCATCTTACTAAGTAGATAAGGCAAATGATACAGCCATGTCTCGATAAGTGTACTCTTTCCTTAAATATTACAACTTTCAAGTTTATACTGTAGAAACAATAATACCCATAAATAAGTTTAAATAAAACAAATTTTCCCAGTAAATACAAGGTAGCCTAGTAATACATGGCTGCTGCTAGTAGCACACTCTAGAGATAGATGCATCTAGAACACGTCATAGTAATAAAGTGGCTTTTAGATATTATTCACTGCATACGCCACACTGTCAGTCTGATTGTGTTTGTTGGACTAAGGCTTAGACAAAGTAACAGCCCCTCCTCTGCCCTGATATGTTGTTAGTAGCAGACTTTGTTAAACCCTCGAGGATAATAATAAATTGTAAGATTGATTAAATGTAACTGTACTAAAAGAAAAAAGAAAGAACAAAAAGTCTATATTAATCTTATACCCTGCTTGGCTTTATGAATCCGTACCCAAGTCCTCAGCAATTATCTGCAAAGTCTCTTTAAAATTGTCAAACCACTCCTTAATCATTTCCTGATGCAATAGATGCTTGCTGTACAGCATCGAGATGTGGAGTTGTCCATTCCAGATACCTGCGACAAGTTCAAACAACGACGATGTTCGCGCCTCGGCCGCCGATGGAGGGTTGATATCGAACAAGTTGTTGCTCTCGACGTGTTTGCCATTTTTAATACCGAGCTCAGAAGCACTGCTGGTGTCCCTGCTGGCCATTTCTCTAAGCGAGGTGATTTGAAAGAATGAATCTTCGCGTTCGAGCTGCTGGTATGTACCAACATAGTTAAAGACAACTTCGACAGGGAGTTGTCTTTGAACAAAGGACCTTGCCGACTGCGGAGTGGCGAATTGTGAGGTGAACCATGCCGCACCCTTGTCAGCTGAGGACTCGGTAGACATGGCTTGGTGCGTTAAAGCGATGAAGTCTAGTAGTTCTTGGCGTCGCTGGGCGGTATCAGATGCTGTGAAAGTCACAGTAGACGTGGAGGATGTGTTAGGATCAATGTTGATGGGATACATCGTGGTGAACCAGCCGACTGTTCTGGAGAGATCTAAATCCAGCGACTCATCCCATGTCTCCCGACCATGACCTTCGTTCATAACGGTTGGCAATGTTCTATCCTTGAATGTCTGACCAAATGAAAAGAGCAATGCTGAGATCATCAATTCAATAGGTCTCGTGCCCAGGGTATCATTGGAAGCTCCCAAGATGGCACATGTTGCCTTTTCGTCGATGTTCAAAGAGAGTGTTGTTGTGCCGTCGTTGCAGTTCGTCTCATAATATCGGTTGCCCCAGTATGAGATCTGCGGTGGTGGAATAGTACGTTGCTTTTGCGGCGCTTTGCTGAGGTGTATGGCATGCTGGGCCTGCAGGGACGACCAAGTCTGGAACGACGTCGTCGACTCTAGAGATGCCTCAGAAACGTTACCAGACGTAAGCAGTAGTTCTAGATCGCCCAGAATGATACGCCAAGAAACCAAGTCGACAACGAGATGATGGATCACTATAAAAAGCGTCTGGTCCCCACCGACTTCAAACAGAACGGCAGCAACTAAAGGACCAACTGTGAGGTCTAAACTGCCTCGCTGTTGTCGAATAACCGATGCAACCTCTTGATAGTCAGCGCAGGTCTGAGCTATGCAACGGACAGAGTCCTCGACAGAATCTGATATGAGCTGCTTCCAGTTCCCAGCACTATCTTGTTTGAAACGAGCACGGAGAATTGGATGGGCCTGGACGATTCTGTGAAGGGCAAGCTTAAGTCGAGGTTGGGTGATGAGTGTCCTTGGCAAAAGATAAAAGAACTGGTCGAAGCAAACTCCGGGGTTTGTTTGTTGAAGGAAGAACATTTGCTGGACCGGTGTCAGAGTGAATTTATTGTCGCTGCTGTCATGCACGGTTTGGTTTTGAGCAGAACTGTTCGTAGGCGGCAGATCATAGTGGGAGTTGAAATCACTGGCTTCCAATATCCGACTGATCGTTTTGTGCTTTGCTACAATTGCCGTTGAAATATCAAGGCACTGAGAACGTGCAGCCGACGAAAGCTGGATAGCAGTGATGGAATCACCACCGAGCCGGTAAAAGTCATCATCAAGTCCAATGCTAGCCACGTCAAGGTTTAGCACCTTGGCCACAGTGCTGCACAACAACTTCTCAGCATCTGTCACAGGTTTTCGCTTCTTGAGCCCCTCAATCCGTCTGAGGGTAGCGAGTTTTGTTATCGAGAAGGATGAGCCAATCTCCTTCAGCTTTTTACGGTCCGCTTTGCCAGAGAAGTTCAAGGGCAGCTCTGTGATGACGAAGCAGACCGACGGCACCATGTAGCTTGGTACTAGCTCAGATATGCGAGTTTCAAAAGATTCGGAAACGGGAAGAATACCAACTTCACCTTCGTTGTGACTTGGAATCATCGACGCTACTGCATCGCTGCTAGCCATTACCACGAAAGCCGCCAACATCGGGTTTGCGCCGTGGCCAACGGGGTGGATGATCTCAGACACGACCTGAACAGCATTATCAAGGCACTGCAAAAGTGCAGCTTCTACTCCAGCGAGCTCAACACGCTGTCCACGAATCTTGACTTGTGTATCCTTGCGAGAATGGTACGTGAGACTCCCATCAGCATTGTATGATACCAAATCGCCTGTCTTGTAGAGGCGGCCACAGCGGCTAGGGTCATTCTGTATGAGCCAGTTAGGTGCGTTGATGAAAGCGGCGTTAGTCTTATCCTGGTCGTTTAGATAACCCCTCGCTAGGATGTGGCCCTCAATGAGAAGCTCGCCGATGGCTCCGATCGGAAGCAATTTTTCGTGGTCGTCTGGGTCAACAACCCAGCTTATTCCTCCCGTAGCTGTACCAATACAGGCAGGATTGACTTGATCGGGTGTATCAAGCTCGACGGTCGCAAGAGAGCAGAGAATTGCACATTCTGTTGGCCCATATCCATGAAGAACTCTCTGCTTTGGCCGTGACCAACGTGTAAAGTCTCCTATAGTCGAGGATTCCCCCGCCAACATGATTGTCGTAAGCCCAGGAACAGCGGCGGGATCGATGAGCTTCGTGACTGTAGGTGTGAGGTAGGCGGTGTTGACGGCCATGGCTCGAATGCCTCCCTCGAGGTCGGTTTGTACATCGTGAGTCGAGAGAATGCATATAGTGCCCCCATGGACCAGAGTTGTGATGATCTCTTGAATGGAAGCGTCAAAGGCATATGAAGCAAATTGTAACACCCTCGATGTCGTCTTCAGCCCTATGGCCAAGCCATGGTGCCAACAACTGGTCGCCAGAGCTCGGTTCTCAACAACAACACCTTTGGGTTTTCCAGTAGAACCACTAGTGAAGATAACATATGCAGGAGATATGGGGTCTCTGAGTTCTGACGTATCTTCCTTGTGGCGGTCTTGTATGGAGAAGCTTGCAAGAAGTTGAGGACCCACGGTAACAACTTGCTCTGGGCCACCTCTGCCTTGTAGCTCGCCTGCAAGATGTTGGGATGCTAGAATGATGCTCACATCAAGCTGCCGTATTATCATCTCCCTGTTTTCGGGAGTCTGCGTAGGATTAAGCGGCACAAAAGCAGCACCAGTTTTCATAACGGCTAAAATGGCGACAACAGCCCAGATAGATTTGTCAAAATACAACGGAACCATTACCCCAGTAGTCAGTCCAAAAGTACCAACAAGATGTGTTGCAAGGTTTGACGATGCAACATCGAGTTCTCTGTAGTTCATGTTGCCATCCCATGCATTGATCGCAGACGCTCCTGGCTGGGACTTGACACGGTGAGAAATAAGTTCGTGGATATGTTGATCTACAGGATCCGGGATCTTCTCGTTCCATGCCCATAGCAGCTTTTTATCGGATGGTGTCAAACCGTCAATATTATCAATCTGCTCCTCCGGATCCATTTTTGACAGCTGTTGAATGAAGATCCCAAGTTGTTCAAGAATCCTTTCAGCTCGCCATTGCGGGAGCATACGTGAATCTAGATAGCAGCCCAGATGTAGAGTCCCCGTGGTAGAGACTCGACATGCTACAGTCAAGGGATATGTACTAAAGTCGCCGCTCGTGGCCTGTGTTTCACGCCAGAAGCCCAGTTCTGCATGGGACTTTTGACCATCGATGAAATCGTAGCTGTCTTCCTCTGGCTGAATCACGAGCAGAGTCTTGAAGTCACATGCCCTTTGCGTGCCTTGGCTGATTTTTGAGATTCTATGTAGGCCAAACTGCTCATGAGGTATCGTTGCCGCTGACTGAGCTTGTACTTGAAGAAGGAATTGAGCCACCGTCAATTGAGTGCCTCGCTGAGGGACATGGACCCGAACAGGCACGGTGGCAATCGTCGGGCCAATAATATCCTCAATTCCTGGAACAGGAGCTCCTCGTCCTAAAACTGTAGCGCCAAAGACAACATCTGGCGAGCCGGTGTTGTGATACACGGTAAGGGCCCATGCAGCCCTGATGATAGTTGCGAGTGTGGCACTAGATTCTGTCAAAGGAGGTAACTCAAAAGATGAACTGATGGAAATATCGGCCTTGACCTCATCAACAAGAGTTGATGGTGGAGATGGGAAGGCAATTGACTGGTAACCCTTTAGGTACTTATCCCAGAATTCCGTGCTGGCTTCAGCGTCTTGGCCAAGGACGTAATTGACAAAGCTGCTCCAAGGAGGATG
Source organism: Fusarium burgessii (assembly GCA_002980515.1). Taxonomy (NCBI): domain Eukaryota; kingdom Fungi; phylum Ascomycota; class Sordariomycetes; order Hypocreales; family Nectriaceae; genus Fusarium; species Fusarium burgessii. The sequence continues at coordinate 35,519 of PVQA01000180.1, read as the reverse complement.
GTTTGAGATCTTGCCCAATTCACCATGATAGATGTCATGGACGATGCTTTGAACTGCCACGAGTGACTGTCCGTCATATAATGAGTGGTGAATCGTCCATACCAGATAGTTTTTCCCATTTCTTCCATCTGAAATGACGGCAAGACGTGTTAATGGCTCCCCGAGATGCATAGGCTGGTCTTTGTCAAGCTTCAGGTACGCATCAAGATCATCGCCATGTCTCCACTGAACAGTTGAATTCTTGGTCACAACCTGCAACAGAGCGTCGCTTGCGTGGTGTTGCACAATCCTGGTACGCAGGATAGACGTGTGCTTGACCGCTTCATCCCATGAACGCTGTAACCGGCGGCAGTCTGTGTTTGGGTCGATTTGCATGACATTCTGGAGCACATAGTCCCCTGACCTCTTCATAGAAAGAGCCATAACACCTTGCTGTAGAGGTGTAGTAGGGTAAATGTCTTGGATAGTGTCACTTTTGCTACAGCATAGCTGAGCCACTTGGTCGACAAACTGATCTAGATTCTGCTCCCCCACTGGGAGAAGAGAAAATGGCTTGATTTCATCTGCTGCCCTAACTACGTCTTCTGAGGTAAGATTGGCCTGAAGACTGCTTGCAAGATCTTCCAATTTTGGATGCTGAAAAATCTGTGCAACAGTAAGTTTTAGGCCAGCCTTCCTGGCAAATGACACGAGCTTCATGGCTCTGAGAGAATCTCCACCAAGACGAAAAAAGTTATCGTCTAGGCCTATGATACGGTTCTCTATGCCCAAGACTTGACCCCATAGTGACTGTAGAGATATGTCGATGGAACTTGTTGGTTTACGTTTGTCCTTGGTGGCTTTGTGGTTCAGTTGCGCCACAGAGGACGAACAGCCAACTTCTCGAAGCTTTCGGCGGTCCGCCTTGCCTGACGACGTCAAAGGTATCACATCGACAGCGTACCAAATTGTTGGAATCATATATGAGGGCAGTTGCTTAGAAAGTGACTCCTCCAGGACAACATAGTCAGGCAGCGAACCAATAACGACGCCATTTGCATCGATAGTATCGCTGACCTTGCTGTCAGCTAAAACGACAAAGGCAACAAGTGTTTGTAGAACTCTGTTCTCCTCTGACGGTGAGATGACTTCAACGACGACATCTTTGACATTCGTAAGCTCCAGAAGGTGATGCTCAATCTCTCCGAGCTCAACCCGCTGTCCTCGGAGTTTGGCTTGAGTGTCCTTGCGGCCTTCAAAGGTCAAGGTACCGTCGCTCTGGTACCGAACAAGGTCACCTGTCTTGTAAAGTCGCCCGTGTCTACCTTTGCACCAGGAGGAGCCCTTGAGTAAAAACTCGGGGTCGTGTATGAAGGACTCTGCTGTGCGTGACGGGTCGTTGAGGTATCCTTGACCGACAATTGGGCCTTCAATAAGTAGCTCCCCAATTGTTCCTTCTGGTGCTAGGTAATTGTGGTTGGTTGGGTCAACAACCCAAGTCACCGCTCCTACACCCCTCCCAATGCCAGTGATAGTGGTAGAACCTTGAGTGTAGTTGATGGTGCTCGTTGGTGTACACTCGGATGGACCATAGCAGTTGACCACTCTCACACGTGCTGGCCAATGAGCAATATCGGTAGTCTTGAGCTGCTCTCCTCCGATGATCATGGTGTGGACTAGTGGGATCTCGTCGGGATTGATTAGACGACACACAGAAGGAGTCACGTCGATAGTGTTGACACTGAACCGGGTGATTGCTTCGGCCAAGCTGTTTTTACGTTCCTCTTCAGAGGGTACACAGACGCAACCGCCAGTGGCGAGAGTCATCATCAACGTGTGAACAGAAACATCGAAGGTGTAAGATGCAAAGTCCAGTATTCTAGTTTCTGAGGAGAAGCCAACACGATGTGCCTGGTACGCGATGGCCGAGGCAAAAGCCTGGTGGCTAATCATTGCGCCCTTGGGTTCACCAGTTGTACCAGAGGTGAATATGACATACATAAGAGACGTTGGGATAACTCTGTTTTGATCATTCGTTAGAATTGGGCTGTCGAGATGCGGCGAGTGCTCAGTGACGATGACCACATCTTCCACCATCTTGGACAGAAGCTGAGACGACGACTGTGATGAGAGGCCAATCCGAGAATTGATCTGATGGACCATCTTTCGGAGACGCGCTTCAGGTTGCGATGGATCGAGTAGGACGAAAGCACACCCAGCTTTTAGCACTCCGAGTATTGCAACCGCAGTCCATCTCGACTTTTCAAAGCAGACAGGGACAATGGTTTCGGAGGCAAGGCCACGATGGATGAGGAAACTAGCAAGGCGTCCTGCATGTTCCACCAACTCTCTATATGTTAGCTCGCCATCCCAACTGCAAATTGCAACCTCTTCAGGGCGATCGAGGGCCGAGGTTTCAATAAGCTCGTGAACACAGATACTGGAAGCTTCTGGTACAACGCTGTTCCATTTCCAAACCTGATCTTGGGCGTCAGGGCCCAAAGCCTCGAGATCTTTGATAGGCGCCTGGCTATCAGTAATTATGGACTCAACAGCTGTACTAAAGCGGTGGCCAATCCTAGCTGCTTCAATTTCATCCAGAGTCCACTTGGTATCAACCGTCACCATTAACTGGTCATGGCTGTCGATGACACGAACTCCTATGGGGTACTAGAAATCCACATCAATCAGTAACAATTTCAGGAAATTTCAAGGGCAATAATAACTTACTTCTGCAGGATCATGCCCTTCGGCCAACGATACATCAACCAAATCTTGATTGCCTTGTTGCTTCCCAGGCTGACTCTTTTCTTGACCCAGCGAGTCGTCCTTCTGAAAGGAGATGACACTGTTGAATAATCTATTGGTTCCCAAATTCAGTGCATCATGGACTTCTGCCAATGATACAGTTTGATACGGTAGACCCTCAAGGTAGCGAGTGTGCAAGTCGTGCAATACCTCGGCTACACTCGTCTCATCAAAATTAACTCGACAAGTCAACATGCCAATTAGAGGCCCGAATATACCATCAACACCATCTATTGGCAGATCACGACCAGAACACAATATACCGAATGACGTGTCAAGTGAGCGGGTGTACCACCGCAGAACGATTGCCCAGGCCAGTTGGATCACGGTAGCAGGCGTGATATCTTGATCCTTGCAGAATTTTCGAATTCTTGCCGTGTCCAGGTTCGGAACCAAGATGTTTGTACCATTCTCTTCATCCTCTAATGAACTCGATGCTGACAAGTCTGGGAAGTGGCATGGTTCAGCCCCCTCGAGAAGGCCAGCCCAGTAGTGGATACCCTCATCGCGCGACTGGTTACCTACGAAGAATACGAAACCGGCGTAGGATGGAGCAGCGGGGGTAGCGTCGCCTTGGTAGGCTCTTTGTAGATCCTGGGCCAACAGCTTTGTCGAGTGTCCATCAACAATAGCATGGTTAATCTCCAAGATCAGACGTGCTTCGTAGTCACTCAATACGTGTATGACAAGGTGATGCTGTAGACTCGACGACGTATAATTGGGAGAATCGCGTGACAGAAGAGATTGCGTCACAACTGATTCGTTGGAGTCATGCCGGATCTCAATGCTGGGGTTGGGGTTCGACAGAATGACTTGGTAGATTTGGCCGTTCCCAGGAAAGTCAGGAACGAAAACAGCGCGCAGAAGATCGTGACGATGGACAACGATTTTCCAGGCTTTCTGCAGTCTTGCCAAGTCGATGGGTCTAGATGAGGAGCCAGACTCACTAGTCGTGACTTTCAGCTGCAATCGCGAGTGGTAGGTTTTGTCGTCTTTCATCTGACTTATCAAAATACCCTCCTGCATTGGGGTAGTGGAATAGATGTGATCAATCTCGTCAACTGAAGAGATGCCAAGGGTTGGAATAATATCGTCATGGAACTCTTCAATATCCTCAAAAGTCTCAAAAACTCCTGGAAAGTCAGACAAGGTCAGCATTTTGTCGTTACTGCTCTCAACCATTAGTTCTTGGCTCAGGGCTTCAAGACTCGTCTGGTATTGTGCAATCCAGTCCGAGATGGGAAATAGAGAGGCCACAGTTTTGGGGCAGATAAACTTGACTGAGAGCCGACCTCGGTTGACAACAGGCAGTACGTCGAAGATAGCGTGACGCCTAAACTTTGAAAGTGATTCTGCATGCTCGAATTGACTGTTGGGTGCATTGATATTCTGGAAGAGGGAGTCTTGACGTTCCAGTTGTCCGTAGCCACCACTGTAATTGAACATGATCTCAGTAGGTAGATTGGAGATAAACTTGTCCGAGTCATGCTTGTCGACGAAATGTGAGACAAATTGTGACCACCCATTCTGTGGCATGCTTCGCATCGAATCCTTGACCTCGCGAACATAGTCCTGTAATGTTTCCTGCTGTCTTCCGCATACTACCACTGGTGCCATGGTAGTGAACCAGCCGCAGGTTCTCGAAAGGTCTAGAGAATCATCCCAGACTTCACGCCCGTGGCCTTCGTTCCAGATGGTCGGCAGGGGCCTGTCATTGAAGGTCTGTCCGAAGGAGTACAGCAGACCTGAGATAAGTAGCTCGATCGGCTTTGTTCTGAACATATCGTTGCAATAGCCAAAGATAGATGATGTCACTTTGGTGCTGAGTACGAAGTTCAGACTTGTCGTATCCTGAAGCATCTCACTGGAAGCTTTCATTCCCCAATACGACAACATTGGCGGTGGAATGTCGTCAATGCCCTTCTTGATCTGAGAGAGGTTCTCTTTGGCGTACGTGTTTTGTAAGCTACACCATCTAGGGAACGACAATGGAGGTGAGAGCAAAGAAGCCGGGGCGTCAGGTCTACTCGTTGACAAGAGAGTCTCGAGGTCTTGAAGGATGACCCTCCATGATACCAAGTCAACAACTAAATGATGAATTGTGAGGAACAGATTCTGTTCTCCAGTCTTGTTAATGAGAGAACCTGCAAGAAGTGGACCTGTTGTGATGTCTAGGGCATTGCGGCAGTGGGTAATAGCAGATGATACGGCATCATCGTCTGCGCATTCGTCCAATAGGAGAAGATAGGAGCCAGCAGCATCTTTTACGATGAATTGTTGCCACTGGCCATCCATGCCATTCTGGAAGCGGGCACGTAGCATTGGGTGAATTTCCACAATCACATCAAGAGCGTCGCTGACTTGTTGGTAGCTGACATTTGTGGTGAGTTTCAGGAGGAAGAATTGGTCAAATTCAACATTTGGATCCTGCTGAAATCCAAAGAAGACCTTTTGGATAGGGCTGAGGTCAAATACCTCGCCTGACACAAAAGCTTGCAGCGCTCCTGAATCAGTTTGGATTGTCGCTCGGTGGACCCCCGAGGCCTCGAGAATTTGACGAATTGTCTTGAGTTTGAGAATGGACGAAACTGTGACATGGAATGATGATGATCGCAGCGATGACGAGACTTGCATGGCAGTAATTGAGTCTCCGCCGAGACGTAGGAAGCTGTCGTTGACTCCAATTGTCTCAGGTTGAATATTGAGAACACGGGCCCAAACGCTCTGAATCAACCGTTCCTCTGCTGTTGATGGCATTATCTTGTCTTGATGGGCTCTTAAGGAGGGTTGACCGGCAGTGGTCAGACGATGGGATATCGCGAGTTCTCTTAGTCCTTGCCGATCAGACTTTCCAGAAGTGGTCAGTGGTAACCTGGCCAGGTTGAACCAGAGCGTAGGTATCATGTAGCTTGGCATCCTTCTAGATAGTTCATTTTCAACGTCTGCAGTTATGGAAACCATATGTATGCCAAAGTCGTTGTCTGTGGCTACTTCGCTGCTGCCATTAGCATCAACAATAAAGGCAGCAAGTGCAGGACTTGAAGTATCGGTGGCTGGTATAACCTCGACAGCAAGCTGCTCAATGTGAGGCATGCACTCGTGAATGTGGTACTCAACCTCGGCCAATTCAAGTCTCTGCCCTCGAAGCTTTGTCTGCTTGTCTTTCCTGCCTAGTATCAGTATCCTGCCTTCAGGCGAGTACCGAACCAGGTCGCCGGTCTTGTACACCGTTCCACGTCTTCGAGGTATGAGCCAAGACGGGTCTTGGATAAAAGACGCCTTTGTGCGATCTAGATCGTGGAGATAGCCCTGAGTTACGATAGGCCCTTCAATGACAAGCTCCCCGACTGCACCAAAGGGCATGAGTCTTTCCATGTTTTCAGGGTCAACAATCCAAGCGTTGGAACCTAGAGGCATGCCCAAATCTCCGGTTACAAGCTTCTCACCCGGAGAGGGCACCTCGATTCGCCTGGCGCAGCAGATGACGGTGCATTCTGTGGGGCCATAGGCGTTGAAAATATTATCAACGTTACCAATCCAAGGCTCAAAGTCAGACGGGAATGCCGGCTCGCCGCCAAAGATCAGAGTGTTGATCGAAGATATGTCTGTTGGCCGAAGTGTGCGAATCACCGAGGGAGTCATGACGGACGTGTTGGGAGCAAATTCCTGTATCGATCCAGCGAGGTTGCCTAGTATGTTGTCTTGAGATGGAACACAAATGCAGCCACCAAAGGCCAGAGTGGCGAATATCTCCGTGATAGATGCGTCAAAGGTATAAGCGGAAAACTGAAGGAAACGTGTTTCATGGCTGAGACCAAGAGCCGTCCCTTGATACGTGCAACTCGAGCTGACAGCACGATGATGAGCGAGGACTCCTTTAGGCACACCAGTTGTGCCCGAAGTGAATATAACATAAGCCAAGGAGTCTGCATCTGCTTCTTGGACCACGTCTTGGCTTTTGGCTTCGTAAGTTTGCTGAAGCGTAGTCAGTAGCTTGGGTCCTATTGCCAAGACAGATCTCCCTTCCCCAAAATCAAAGTCCTGCAACCGCTCCGAAGTGAGTATAAGCTTAGCACCCGACTGTTGTATAATTCGTTCTCGACGTTCTGACGCCTGAGTCTGGTCTAGTGGCGCAAAAGCAGCAGAGGCCTGGACAACCGCCAGCATCGCCACAATAGTCCACGCTGACTTATCGAATGATAAGGGAACAATTACGCCTCGCCCAACTCCCAAGCTTCTCAGGTGGTTCGCGATGAGCCTTGAGTTGATCATCAACTCGCGATAACTTAGCTTTGCGTCCCAACCATCAATGGCTATGGCTTCAGGCCGTTGGAGCCTCTGGTCATTGATAACGTCGTGAATGCATCTGTCCACGGCTGCAGGAACCTCGTCGTTCAAGCGCCAGATCTCCTCAGTATCTGACGGAATCAGACCCCCAATATCTGCCAATGCCTTCTGCGGCGGGTTATTGAGAATCTCTTCGGCAATAGTTACGAAATAGTCAAGAATTCTTTCCATTCTCCAAGTTTCGACAACATGAGGATCGAAAGCGCATAACACGTTGAAACCTCCATCTTTCTCGAGCTGACAGATTATTGTAATCGCATATGTTGTAAACTCACGTGCTTGTGAGATATTTTGCCAAGTACCCAACTCAGATGTACTTTGGGACTCGCTCTCGTCGCTCTGCGGAGGCTGGACGACAAGTAAGGTCTGGAAGTTGCATGCCTGGTGACACTCAGGGCTGATGGCAGAGATTCGATGTAGGCCCGTCTGCTCAAAAGGCATGGCCGATATTGCTCCATCATGGACATGGTCAACAAAATCTGAAATAGACCATGTTGCTTTCAAAGGAACACGAACGCGTACAGGAATCGTGGTTATTGTCGGTCCAACCACCTCGTCGATGCGATCCACTTCCACGTCGCGCCCAGAAAGCGTCATACCAAACATGACATCATCAGTGCCAGTTTGTCGATGTATTGTCAAAGCCAAAGAAGCTCGGAGGGCAGTGGCCAGGGTCATATCTGCCTGAGGGTTCTTGGACAGTGATGGATATGCTCGCTCGATGATGTTATCAGCGACCACAGTGTAGCCCACGCTAGGCAAAGGAGGAAATGGCTGAGAGTCGTAGCCAGATAGTTGAGCTTTCCAAAAGTCATTTGCTGCCTCGTTCTTTTTGTTATCCAACATGTGCTTGACAAAAAGATTGAACTTTGGCAGCGGCCGCTGGAAAGACTCTCCACCGTGATATGCCATCTCAACCTGCTTCATCATGAGAGGCATGCTCCCTCCGTCGTAGATGGAATGCTGAATCGTCCAGACAAAGATAGTCCTTAGACTTGCCTCACTGGACAAGATCGCATACCTAGCTAAAGGTCGGCCGAGGTCCATAGCCTCAAGCTTGTCGGTGCTGAGATACTCTTCGAGGTTGCTTCGTTCTCGCCACCGTATTCCTTCTCGTAATACTACCTGCTGCAGGCCACAAACATCACTCTGCACGATTCTGGTCCGCAGGATCGGGTTTGCTAGCACAACCTGCTCCCAGGCCCGGCGGAATTGTTCCATGTTAATGTCATATGAAAGCTCCATGACTCTTTGGAGGACATAGTCTCCCGAGTTCTTGATCGTCTGCGCCACGAGCCCTTCTTGCAAGGGTGTGCAGGGATAAATATCTTCAACGGCATCAATAGAAACACCGCAAAGCTCGGCTACCTCTTGACGGCACTGCTGGGTATCGACCCTTGCATCGAGCAATGCGAATGGTGCCACTTCCTCGGAAACTGACGATACCGATCTTGACCAGGATTCGAGGGATGGGCCCAACAAAGTAGCTAGGTCTTCCAATTTTGGACTCTGGAAGATTTGAGCCACTGATACTCGTAACCCAGCCTTGCGAGCGTTGCTGGCTAGCTTCATGGCAGCGACAGAGTCTCCACCAAGACGGAAGAAACTGTCATCGGCGCCAATATCCGAACAAGACAGGCCGATCACATCTGCGTATAGCTGAAGAAGCTTCCACTCGCTCTCCGTCTTTGGTTTTCGTTTGTGTGTATTGGTCTTATTTCGGAGACGGATGAGCTGTGATTTGGAGTAACTAGAGCCTAATTCCCGTAGTCTTATTCTGTTGGTTTTGCCTGATACTGTAAGAGGAAGCTTCAATACTTCAAACCAGACAGTTGGAATCGCATAGGATGGCAGGCGACGAGAAAGCTCCTTTTCAATGTCAGGTGAGATGTTGAAGACCCGAATCGTCTCACCAGAACCTTTTTCCTGTCTTGCATCTGCAGATTCGGGAGGAACAACAAAAGAAGCGACCATTGCCTTTGACTTGTTGCCGCTTGGGACAATGACCTCTGCAATGATTTGCTGCATATGGGGGAGTGCTGCAGAAACCTGAACCTCAACTTCTTTCAACTCGACTCTCTGTCCACGGACCTTGACCTGCGTATCTGCACGCTCAACATAGACAAGGCCGCCATTCTTGCTATATCGAACCAAATCACCAGTTCTGTACAGCCTTCCGGACCGGCCGGTACGCCGCAACCATTTCGGACTTTCGATAAAAGTCCTCCTCGTTCGCTCAGCGTCATTCAGGTATCCCAGAGCTAGTATGTGCCCTTCTACGAGGAGTTCTCCCACGGCACCTATTGGCAGAAGGCGTTCAGGGTCATCCCGGTCTGTGACCCAGCCAACCGAACTGACTGAATGACCAATGCGGGCTGGAAGTCTGTAAATCTCCTCATCGCAGTTCATGACGCAGTAGACCGTACACTCGGTTGGACCATAGCCGTTGAGCACTCTCTTCAAATGTCTCCACCGACAAAAGTCTTCTACTGTCGTTGCCTCTCCTCCGAGGATAATGGTTTGCAAAGATGGGATTTCCTTGGGGTCTATCAAGTTGGCCACAGTCGGGGTTAGAAAAGTGAGGTTGGCCTGCAATGTATTGATTGCCTTGGGAATGTCGTCCATCCGGTCATCATTCGAGGGGATGCAGATGCAACCACCCCAGATGAGTGTTGTAAAGTTTTCAGTAATGGATGAGTCAAAGGTATATGAACCAAACTGGAAGACACGTGAGGTACTTGAGAATCCCATCTTGATACCAGAATAATAACAGCTTGTAGTCGCTGCCTCATGGTGTGTCAGAACACCCTTGGGTAAACCGGTGGATCCTGAGGTGAAGAGCACATAACACGGTGCTTGTCGATCAAAGTTGACGAGTTCTTGTCCTTCTGGGACAGTGTAAGCAAGGCTGTCAATGAGTCCTTGGTTGACTGCCACCACGGTAGTGCCCTCGCCGAAAGAGGTCTCGCTGTAGCGCGTCGATGTCAGAATGACTCGACCATCCACTTCGCCGAGTAGTTTCTCCCGCCTCTCGATTGCTTGTGTGAGATCAATTGGAACAAATGCTGCACCGGCTTTGAGGATAGCCAAGATTGACACTGTTGCCCAAATTGACTTGTCAAAGCAGATCGGGATCATGGTTTTGCCTGGTTTGACGCCCAAGTTGACCAAGTGCCATGCCAGGCGCGTACTGACGACGTCAAGTTCAGCATAGGTCATTTCACCGTCCCATGAAAAGACAGCAGGTCTTGTAGGCTGCATCTTGACTTGCTCTGCAATCATCTCATGAACACATTTCTCCACGCGAGGCGGGAGATGATGGTTCCACTCCCAAAGTTGATTCCAAGTCAGGTCGTCGAGAAGTTCCACGTCCTTGATTAGCTGGTTACCTGCGCTGTCCGATTTGACGATGGAAGCAATAGCGGCGCTGAAACAGTGAGCCAGCCGTTGGGCTTGTGTTGAGGTGAGGGCGATGCGATAGTCCATAAGGACGAGCAACTCTGTGCCATCATCGACTGCTCGAATAGAGATTGCATACTACAATACAACGCATCAATACTCTCATAGCTCGTATTATCAACATAGTAGGCATATAAAACTTACCTCTGAGGTGTCAACACCACCTTCAATTGTGAAATCAACATGGTTCGCACTGCTTTCTGCGGCTTGTGCGTTCGGCTTCTGGAACGAGATGACTGTATCAAAAAGTGCAACATCCACATCCATACCTAGTGCAGTGTGAATAGAGGCAAGAGATACGTTCTGATGCGGTAGGCTCGCCAAGTACGCGTCTTGAACAGATTTGGTAAGATCGATAACACTCTCCAACTTGTTCGAGAGGTCCACATGACAGACAAGCATGCCAATCAGTGGCCCAAAGATGTTTTCCACACTATCAATCGGTAGGTCACGTCCAGAAGATAAAACACCGAAGCTTGGGGCGCTAGAGCCTGTGTAGTGTTTCAGAACCATGGCCCATGCGGTTTGGATAATGGTCGCTGGTGTGACTTCATATTGGTGACAAAAGGCCCGTATCTGCGCCGAGTTGATATCTGGTACTTGGATCTGTGTCGATTCACAACGAAGTTGTTTATTCCCCGTCTCAATCTCATCACCGAGAAGTGGGAACTTGCAGGGTTCAGCATCGACGAGCAAGCTTGTCCAAAATTCAAGACCCGTGTTATGAGAGTGTTGATCCAGATAATGGACAAAGTTGATGTAAGACGGGGCAGTGATAAGAGACGTGGTGCTTTCATATGCTTCACTGAGGTCCTTGAGAAGAATTCCAATAGAATATCCATCCACAATGGCGTGGTTCATCTCGAGAATGAGATGAACCTCTTGGTCATTGACTCGGTATAGGGTAAGGTGATGCTGAAGACGCCATTGTTGGGGGTCTGTGCCATGCAACAGCGTTGACGCCACAGCATCCGAAGTGGAGACTTCGCGTAGAAACGCGTCCATCGAGATTTGCTTGAGAATGACTTGCATGGCGCGTCCACTTCCAGGAAAACTGTCGACCAACATGGCACGTAAAAGTGAGTGACGCTGAACAACGGTGGCCCAGGCATTGCGAAGCCTAGACACATCAACGACGCGTCCGGCTTGAGCTGAAACCTTGATGCTGACTCTAGAACGGTAGCTTGTTGAGTTTTTGGCTTGGCTGATGAGGATGCCCTCCTGTATTGGCGCACATGGAAAAATGGCCTCAATGTCATCCAAATCGCGTATTCCTAGTTCGGGCATCATCTCCTCCTGGAATTCGGTGATGCTGTCGTATGAGTCAAATACGCCTGGCATATCTGAAAGTGTCCATTGACGTGGTTCCGTGGAGAATCTCGCAGCAATCTGACTGAGAGCCGCTTGATATCCGTGGATCCAGCTCTGAATCTTGGCTTCGTGGCGGGCTGCAATTGAATCATCGTAGATGAAGGTTACACTAAGCGACGTGTCTGTCACATTGACAAGGACGTCGAACAACGCATAACGGGTATAACCAGCAGCTTGAGCGGAGGCATCTTCTGGAATTGGAACGTTGCGGAAGATGGCGTCCTTGCGCTCCAACTGCTGATATCTACCGCCATAGTTGAACATGATCTCTACCGGCAAAGAAGACACGAAATCATTAGCAGTATCTTGGCTGCGGAACTTGGAGGTAAAGAAGGGAAAGCCAGATTGAGGAGTTGCTCTGATACAGTCTTTGACATGACGGACAAAGTCGAGTAGATCTGTTTGTGTTGGTCTGACTTGAATAGGGTATAATGTCGTGAACCAACCGACCGTTCGTGAGAGGTCAATACTGCTGTTCCAAGCTTCTCGGCCATGGCTCTCGTTGAAGATTGTAGGAAGTGGCCTTTCAGAAAAGACTTGACCAAAAGCGAAGAGAAGAGCGGATATCATCAGATCAGACGGTTGTGTGCCAAGAACATCGTTGGAACTGCCAAGAAGGGCAGTGCTTTGTCCCTTATCAAGGGTGAAGCTCTTCATTGTAGTCTTGGCTGGTGATTCCACAGCATTGGAAGCCCAATAAGAGTGCATGGGAGGTTCCAGGTTGAATGGCAATGCTTGATCCACCTGGAGCTGGTTCCTTGCATAGTCGGCCTGAAGGAAGGTCCACGTCTCGAAGGGCAAAGAAGAAGCCAAAAGCTTTCCTGCTCCAGAGAGTAAGGTCTCCAGGTCTTCGAGTATTACTCTCCAGGACACAAGATCTACCACCAAGTGATGGATGCTGAGGAAAAGGTATTGGGATTTGGCCACATCAATTAGTGTGGCCGTCATCAAAGGACCATCTGAAACGCTCACATCCCTTCGGCGATCAGAAATAAGGGTTGAAATATGCTGGTAATTCTCGAGCTGTGCATGATGGAGGCTGACTGCGCTTTCAACTGCATCGATAGTTGCGGATGATAATCGCTGCTGCCACGTCCCTGATGGCGTCACCTCAAACTTGGTACGGAGAACAGTGTGAGTAGTGATGAGAGTGTTTAATGCCTCTCTCAAATCTAATAGTTCGATCCTTTGTCGTACTTCAAGTAGCATGAACTGATCAAAAAGTACAGTTGGGTCCCGCTGGTGCATAAAGAAAAGCTGCTGTATAGGCCCTAGAGGAAAGATCTCTCCCCTGCTAACAGCATCTTGAGCAATCTGGACCAAGTCATCAAGCTGTGATGACCCATGCTTAACATAATCCGACCGGGAGTTCAAGGATTGTATAATGGCACGGATACTCTTATGTTGCAGAATATCCTTTGTCGTGATATCCAGCCCTCGTGCCCTGGCAGATGAAGATACCTGCATCGATGAGATGGAGTCTCCTCCAATGCGCAGAAAGCTATCATCAACACCAATGGAAGAAGCTTCAACATTGAGGATGCGTGCCCAGATCTTTTGCAGAGTAGCTTCTTCCTCTGTGCTAGGGCCGCGCTTCTTTGCCATGCCTGGGTTCTGCAGAGAGGCCAGCTGGGTGGCGGATAGAGAGGATCCAAGTTGTACAAGCTTCTTCCTGTCAATCTTGCCTGCCATGTTTAGGTCAACGTGGTCCAGAACGAACAATAGTGTTGGAATCATATAGATTGGCAGCTTCTCGCTCATTTGACGTTCAATGATGGGAGGGAGAGACCGAACGCGATATGCGGAGCCATTGCTTTCCATAGCAGTTCCACCGGCCAGAATGTCGAGGCTACTCTCGTCTGCAACAACAAATAATGCAATGATATTTGTGGTACCTTGGCCCGCTGGCTTAATGACCTCAACAACAAGGTCCTGGGCGGGTACACAAGCCAAGGCATGATGCTCGATCTCAGCCAACTCAACGCGCAAACCGCGTATCTTGACCTGAGCGTCTCGACGACCAATGTAAACGATGCTTCCGTCGTCGCCGTAGCGGACAAGATCCCCTGTTCTATAAAGCCGCCCTTGACGACCTGGAGTTTGACCCGACCCCTTTTGCAGCCAAGAAGGGCTCTCTATGAAGGCAGCTTTGGTCTTGTCAACATCGCCAACGTAGCCTTGCGCAAGAATAGGACCCTCAACAAGAAGCTCGCCAATCGCTCCAATGGGCATGAGTCTCTCGGGGTCCTGCGGATCAACGATCCAGCTGGCAGATCCTGTCGCTGTACCGATATTACGAGGCTGAACCGCGCCTGGAGTGACTTCTGCCGCATTACAGATAATCGAGGCTTCTGTGGGACCGTATAGATTGAAGAATCTGGTTGCTGCTAGCCATCTAGAGTAGTCTTCTGTCGTCGACGCTTCTCCACCTAACATAATGGTTCGTAGTGATGGCACCTGGCTTGGCTCAATGTGCCTCGCCACCGAAGGCGTGAGAAGTGCGGTATTGACGGCCATGGACTCCATAAACTTTGCCAGGCCATCAGATCGTTGTGCTTCTGAGGGTACACAGACGCAACCTCCGAAGATTAGTGTTGTAAGGATCTCAAATATCGAGGCGTCGAAGGTGTAAGAGGCAAATTGTAGGACCCTGGACTGGTTCCCGAGGTGAACCTTGGTACCATGATAGTAGCATCCACTGCTGATAGCTTTGTGATTAATACGGACGCCTTTAGGCACACCAGTTGAGCCCGAAGTGAAAATGACATACGCTGCTGAGTCAGGATCTCTAGCAAGCATTTCCAAGTGTTTCTCAATGAGTGTAGTGGATGAATTAGGACCAACTGACATGACTCGGATATCAGAGCCAAAGTCTATTTGAGACAGAATCTCAGATGTTAGAACAACCTTGGCATTCACTTTCTTCAAGATAGTGGCTATTCGATCACGCGGCTGGTTAGGATCCATTGGCACAAACCCACCACCAGCTTTCAGAACTGCAAGCATTGCCACAATTGTCCATGCCGACTTTTCAAAGTATAGCGGGACAAGGGACCCACGTACGACGCCAAAAGACACGAGGTGGCAGGCCAACCTGGTTGTGAGACTGTCGAGCTGGCTGAAAGTAAAGTCACCATCATGGGCTGAGACTGCTTGCGCATCTGGCTTCTGACGTGCCTGAGTTGATATCAAAACATCTGCGCAAGCATTGATGGGCTCGGGGAGGTAACTGTTCCAAGTCCATATCTGTTGCAAATCCACAGCATCGGGTCCAAGGAGTTGAGCAATTGGCTGATCGGGACGTGCTTTGGTTAACATGTCAATCGTTTCTGCGAAGTACTCGACGACTCGCTTTAAACGAGGCTCGGAAATGACACTGGAATCGAAGCTGCAGTGGATATCGAGACCGCCGTCAGCCAAGAGTTGGCAGACTAGTGTGAGGGCGTAGGTAGTGAACTCTCTCGTCTGAGGCATGTCGAGCCAAGTACCAAATTCAGTCTCGAGTGAGCTCGTTGTTGGAGGTTGTACAGCTAATAATGTTTGGAAGTCGCAAGCAGTACGTGTGTTATCACTGATCTTAGCAATGTTTTGTAGACCAGTCTGTTCGTACGGGATCATGGCCGTGGCATGATGTTGTAGCTGACCAAGGAATTCCGAAACTGTTGAATCTGACATGACGCGAGCCGAGATGGGGACCGTGGCAATGGTAGGACCGATGATCTTCTCGATACCAGCAACAGGTGCATTGCGACCAGATAGCGTGGTTCCAAAGATTACATCTTCTGTCCCTGTGATACGATGGACTGTCAAGGCCCACGCGGCTCTGGCGACCGTAGACATAGTAGCATCCAGATCTCTTGGAGCTGAGGCAAAAGAACAAGACTTTTTCAGGGTGGAATTACCCGTGACAATATGAGTAGGACTGGGTAGCGATGGGAATTTTTGGGCTTCGGCTTGGTCGAAAGCGGCCTTCCAGAATGAAGCAGTCTTCTCCTCGTTCTGTTCCAAGGTATATTTGACAAAAAGGCTGAAGTCTGGTGATTGTTGTGGGCTCGTTCCGTGATAAAACTGTTTCAAAAGTGACAGGATGAGTGGTACTGAGGTCCCATCGTACAGGGCGTGATGGATAGACCAACCAAACATGGTTGACGAGTTATCCTCAATAATTGAGAAGCGGGTGAGTGGCCCTCCCAGACCCATTGAAGCGTGTTTATCCTGCTTAAGGAATAGTTCAAGATTGCTTGAGTGCTGCCAGTCGACCCGAGTGTGTCTCAAAACCACCTGGACGAGACCAATACCGTCGCATTGAACAATTCTTGTTCGCAGAATTGAGCAGCATTGTACTGACTTTTCCCATGCCTCTTTGAATCGCTGCAGATTAATATCTGCCTTCAGCTTCATGATACTCTGCAGAACATAGCTCCCTGATTGCTTCGACGTCAGAGCTATCAACCCAGCTTGGAGTGGAGTGCAAGGATATATATCTTGAATGTCCAGGGAATCCACGCCACAGAGATGAGCGACCTTGTCTTTGCAGTCTGTGATGTCAACATCGCCACCTAGCAGAGAGAAGGCTTCAACCTCAGTAGGTACTTCAGCAGCCTCAGAGTCCATGCTTAGCTGTGCCGATAACTGGCCTAGCTTTGGCTGTTGGAAAATCTGTGCAACAGAGAGTGTCATGCCGTCCTTTCTGGCCTGACTCACTAGCTCCATGGCAGCAATGGAATCACCCCCAAGGCGGAAGAAGCTGTCTTCAGGGCTAATGCTGGACTCATCGAGGCCCAACACCCTGACCCAAAGTTGTTGCACTCGTCTCTCTGCCTCGGTTGACACTATGCGGCTTGACCGAACTCTTTTAGCAGCAGCAAGCTCGGAGACGGTGAAAAGAGAGACTATCCGCTGAAGCGCCTTGCGATCCGTCTTACCAGAGCTTGTTATGGGTAACTGACCGATGGTAAGCCAGATGGTGGGTATCATATAAGTCGGCAATCTCTTCGCCAGTTCATCTTCAATTGACAGAGGTAGTAAATAGACTCGAGCATTTCCCTTATCTGGCGATGAATTGGCGTCGGGTTGAAGTGCAGAAACTGCCAAGAGACTGGCATCTTGTAGCACTAGAAATGCCACGAGAGCCAAACCAGCTGATTCTCCCCCAGGCCTTGCAACAAGAGCCGAAACTTGAATGGCTTCGGGAACACACGCCATGATATGACTCTCAGTCTCGGCTAGTTCCATACGTTGACCGTGAAGCTTCACTTGGGCATCCTTTCTGCCCACATAAGCCAAGTGACCCTCGTCACTGACGTATCTGACCAAGTCACCTGTCTTGTAAAGTCTTCCTCGTCGTCCAGGAATACCTGTAGCCGGACCAAGCTCACTAGAAGACCTAGAGCCTTGTAGTAGCCAGGAAGGATCCTCTATGAAAGATTCGGCTGTGCGAACCTCATCATCCAAGTAGCCTTGTGCCAACTGAGCACCTTCAACGACGAGTTCGCCAATGGTACCAATTGGGGCAAGCTTGGACTCATCATATGGATCAACGATCCAGCATGTAGTACCAGAAGGAATACCGATGCAGTCTTTGTGTGCCGCGTTGGGGAGTTCATCGTTCATCATGCAAATGACGGCGCATTCAGTAGGGCCATATACGTTCATAACAACATCCAGGTGGTTCCATCTCGCGAAGTCGGCAGGGGAAGCAGCTTCACCGCCAAGAGCGATAGTACTCAAAGAGGAGACTTCAGATGGGTTGACTAGCCGCGCGACCGTTGGGGTTAAGAAGGTCGTGTTGACCTTCATTTCACGGATTGATCCAGCAACATCATCCAGGCGTTGGGTTGGCGAAGGAATGCAGATACAGCCACCAAAGATCAAGGTAGTGAAAATGTCAAATATACAAGCGTCAAAGGTGTACGAAGAGAACTGCAGCGTTCGCGTGTTTTTGCTGAAGCCAATGTTCCGACCGTGATATGTGCAACTCGTGCTGACAGCGCGATGCTGAAGAGTGACACCTTTCGGAATGCCTGTGGATCCAGACGTGAAGAGACAATACATGATTGATGAAGGATCAGCCTGTACTCTAGTTAATTTCTTACCTTGATACTCCGACTCGAGATGCTGCATGAGAGCAGAGTGTACTGCCACGACGTAGCGATCTGGATTGCTGGGCAAGATGGTCTTCAACTCTTTCGAGGTTAGGATGATACTCGCTTTGACCTGCTTCAAGACCGTCTCTCGTCGTTCGGGGGCCTGTGTGAGGTCAATTGGAACAAACGCAGCGCCTGCTTTGAGGATACCCAGCATAGCCACGACGACCCAAAGAGACTTGTCGAAACACACAGGCACCATGCTACCAGGTCCGACTCCCAAAGAATCCAAGTAGCATGCGAGATGATCTGAATGGCGATCTAGGTCTGAATAGCTCATCTTCCCGTCCCATGATTCAACCGCATAATTATCCGAGGCACTCAGCGCCTGCTCCTCGATCAAGTGATGTACACAAGCTTCGATGGGTTGTGGGACTTGTTGATTCCATGTCCACAACTTCTCGAGGCTAAGGCCATCAAGTAGGTTCAAGTCGGAGATGGTGCCATTGGCATTGTTCGTGATGGAGCGTATAGCAGCGCTGAAGCATCTGCCTAGTTGAGACTTTTGAAACGAGCCGAGCTTGCCTGAGTGGTCAATCAAGATCTTGATTTCTGTGCGGGTGTCGAGTACTCTGACAGAGATACGGTACTGTGGTTCGTTGTTAGCAATCTGAATACTTGATGGCAAGATAGCTGCCTAATAAAGCGCTCATGCTGCACTCACATCGCTGGGATCAACTTCATTCACAAGTTGCATTGACAGACCATTCTTGATATCCCCTACAACATCACTCTCAATCTTCTGGACAGACAAGACAGTGTTGAAGAGCGCAGAGGATCCAAGGCCCAAGACACTATGCACAGCTGCAAGAGGAACCAGCTGGTGCTCAAGTGCCATCAAATAGTCCGACTGGGCAGCTCTCAATGCACCCATCACCGACTCATTACTACCGAGCGAGATGAGAGCAGTGACTATACCCAGAGTAGGCCCAAAGATGGTATTTATACTGTCAATTGGATGATCTCGACCTGAGCAAATGACACCGAATGAAGGTCTGTGGATCCCAGTGTATGCCTTGAGTACCATCGCCCACGCTACCTGTATGAGTGTCGCGAGAGTCAACTCCCGCTCTGCACAAAACGCTCGTATCTTGTTGGTATCGATATCCGGCACGGAAATGAAATCTATCCACTCCTTGGAACCCTGCTCCGTTCGACCAAGGTCAAGCTCAGGGAAATAGCACGGCTCAACGTCGAAGAGAAAGCCTCTCCAGTAGTCAATCCCTTCCTGGGTCGATTTGTTGTCAATGAACGAAATAAATTCGCGGTAGGTCTGTGCGGGAGGTAGACTTTCACCGCCGTTGTAGAAGTAGGCGAGTTCCTCCATTATCATGAAGGTCGAATGACCATCAACGATAGCATGATTGAGATCGAGTACTAGATGCACCGCACCATTGTCAAGTCGATACAGAGATAGATGGTGCTGCAGGCCTAGCTCATGATAGCTATTTTCACCGCTGTTAAGCACGTCAGAGAGTGACGACTTGTCCAGATGTGTCTTGATGTCAATTTGAGACTTGGGAGAGCTCAGGATGACGTGCATTACGCGAGTGCTACCAGGAAAGTCCTTGACCAAAACAGCGCGCAAAAGGGGATGACGTTGGAGAACCTTCTGCCAGGCTCCTCCAAGTCGGTCCACATCGATAATGTCATTGCCTTTGGCCAGACGCAGCTGGAAGTCAACCCTTGACCGATATCTGGTTGAGTCTTTGGCCTGGCCGATCAAAATACCTTCCTGCATTGGTGAACACGGGAAGATATCTTGCACATCTCTAAGCTGTAGGCTGGTGCCTATGCGTGGCAGGAAGTCATTCTTGAACACTTCAGCCTCTTGGTATGATGCAAAAACCCCAGGAAAGCTAGAAATAGTCCACTCATTTACATGGCTTCCCGCAACAAGGGGTCCTGAACCTTCAGTTTTGACCTTGGATATAGGGTGTCCACGGTGGAATTCCAAAATGGCAGCGATAGTCTTGTGACGCAGGATATCAGCGGTTGAAACAATGAGACCACGAGCTCTAGCTTCAGCAGAGACCTGCATAGCTGCAATGGAATCACCACCCATGCGTAAAAAGCTATCATCGATACTGACAGAGATGCCATCAGTGTCAAGACGAAGGACTCGTGTAAATAGTTGCGATAACAGGATCTCGGTTTCGGTGGTGGGATATCGCTTGCCTTGGTGCACACTCTGGCTCAACTGGGCTAGTTGAGACCTTGAAAAGGAAGATCCAATCTCTCTCAAAGCTTTCCGGTCAACTTTGCCATTAACCGTGAGCGGCCACCCAGCCACTGCGACCCAGACTGTTGGTATCAGATAGCTAGGCACACGCTCAATGAGCTGGTCCTCAACAGACTTGGAGGCTGTGAAGAGACGAGGGGCCGTATGATGATCGCTCTCTTGATCAAGTACAAACGCGGCGAGAGTGGCCGATGAATCATCATCGTTCTTGCAGAGAACTTCGGCTACTACTCCCCCAACCTCAGGCATACAAGCAAGGACGTGGTGCTCTACTTCTCCAAGCTCGACTCTCTGACCACGGAGCTTGACCTGAGAATCTTTGCGACCCAGATAGCTCAACACACCGTTCTCATTATACTGAACAAGATCTCCAGTCTTGTAAAACTTTGTACTTCGGCCAGACCAGACAGGAGCATCAATGAAAGCTGCTGTCGTTGCCTCGGGGTTGCCTATGTACCCTTGGCCAACTACTGGCCCTTCGAGAATAAGTTCGCCTACAGCACCAACGGGTAGTAGTCGCTCGTGGTTATCTGGGTCTACCACCCATGTACAGGCCCCTACACCAGTTCCCAGACGGTTGAGTTGCACTCGAGAGTTCTGGTCATCATTGATGATGCTATTCACTGTGCATTCTGAAGGTCCGTAGTTGTTGACGATACGGATGCGAGTAGGCACTCGCTCGATGTCAGTAGCTCGAATCGCTTCTCCTCCAAGGTTGAGCTGCTTCAACAGTGGTAGCCTGTCAAAATCGACCAGGCGTGCGACAGATGGGGTAAGAAGCATGCAGTTAACCTCCATAGCCGCTATGACATGAGTCAAGTTGTCCTTCCGATCGGATTCGGACGGTATACAGATACAACCGCCGACTGCAAGCGTCATCAAGCTGTTCTGGACACAACCGTCGAAAGAGTATGAAGCAAAGTCAAATACACGAGCGTTTTGACAGGTAAGGCGATGGGCTTGGTAGTGGATAGCTGATGCGAAGGAGCTATGTGGTATGAGGCTACCTTTTGGTTCTCCTGTTGTACCGGATGTGAAAGGGATATATGCAATGGATGAAGGAGAGACAAGAGGCAACTCGCTTGACGCAACATCCAGATCAAACAATGGGCCATCTACAACGATGGTCTCGGGGACGGAAGGGGAAATGATAGCATGTCCACTGACAGAGGCGAGGGCTAGTTTAGCTCCCGTCTGACGAACAATGCTGAGTATGCGATGCTTGGGAAGAGTAGGTTCGACCAGAACAAAAGCACCGCCAGCTCGTAGGACAGCCAGCTTGGCTACCACGGTCCACATTGACTTTTCGAAGCACAGAAGAACTGGACTCCCTTCAATGAGGCGTTTCTGTAGCAAACATGAAGCAAGACGTCCAGACACTTGATCGAGTCCTTGATAGGTCAAGTCACCATCCCAAGAGTGTATAGCAGGGGCTTGAGGGTTCAGATCTATCTGTCGCTGGATGATCCCATGAACACACTCGTCAACTCTGGGCGGAAGTGGGCTATTCCATCGTTTAATTTGTGCGTCATCAACCGGTGTAAGAGCCTTCAAGTCCGCCAACTTGGAGAGATATTCAACATCTCGACCGGACCCTGCAAGTTGTTGAATCATGAAAACAGTTTGGTCCAGCATTTTCTGCATTTTCCACTGCTCCACGACCCTAGGATCGAACGAACATTCAAGTTGAACGCCAGATGCCGAGAGGTTACAGTTGACTGTGACGGCGTACGAGGTGAACTCTTGGGTCTGGAATAGCTGAAGCCACTTGCCAAAGTCATCAGTGTCCTCTAGTCCAGCCTTCTCAATAGCCCTCGAGGCGTTAACAACAAGCAATGTCTGGAAGTTACAGGCCCGCTGCGCTTCATTACTGAGCTTCGCGATATGTTGTAGGCCGGTTTGCTCAAACGTAATCATGGATGTTGCTGTATCTTGTACTTGGCGAAGAAAAGCAGCTGATGAGCTGTCACTTGGGGGAACACGCACGCGGAAAGGAACTGTGGCAATGGTAGGACCGACAACCTTGTTAATGTTGTGAACAGCCATGTTCCGACCAGAGAGCAATGCACCAAAGACAACATCATTAACTCCCGTGTACTGATGGACGACCAATGCCCAGGCAGCTCGTACGATGGACGCAATCGTCACCTCGGCTCCGCCAGATACCTGGAAGGGACCACTGCGGATAGTCTCGTCGGCAACGATTTTGTTCTCCCCGGGAGTTAACGGAGGGAATACTGATCCAGCGAACCCAACAAAAGATGTTTTCCAAAATTCTTGAGCTGCCAAGGTATCTATGTTCAAGATACTCTTGATAACTCGGTTGAAGTTGGCGTGCTCTGCAGGAACCCGACTATGATATCTCATAGTAAAGTGCTCCTGAACCATGCTCCAAGACTCAGCATCATATAGAGCGTGATGTATTGTCGCCACAAAATATTTCTTTCCCGTCTCGTTTTCGATGACAATTCCATATCGTCCAAGTGGCTCTCCAATATTCATTGGCCGTAGCTTGTCTTGTCTGAGATACGTGTCTAGGTCATCGCCGACTTGCCATTTCACGTCACAATCAATGACGGCCTGAATTAATCCCAGGGTTAGGTGTTGCACAATTCGTGTCCGTAGAATTGGCAGCTCTTGCACCGTTTGCTCCCATGCGGCGCGGAGAAGAGCCACATCGACAGACGGTGATAACTCGAGCACGCTCTGCAAAACATAATCACCCGTCTGGACTGAGCTGAGTGCCAGTAGTCCTTCTTGGAGTGGGCTACAGGGATATGCATCGAGAATAGCCACTGCATCGACGTTACAGCTATGACCTACTTGCTCTCTGAGTAGGAAAGGATCCACAACATCTGATAACAGGGAAAATGGAGGGACTTGTTCTAGAACACTGTCGGCTTCTACGCTCCCCCAAAAAGTGGCTAAATCAGATAACCGCGGATGTTGAAAGATGAGTGACACAGTGATGATGTAGCCGGACTTTCTTGCAGCGCCAACCAGTCTCATGGCACTGATGGAGTCTCCGCCAATGCGGAAGAAATTATCCGACGTCCTAATACCGGCTTCTTCGAGACCAAGAACCTGCGCACACAGACTGATCAAAGCTCTCTCAGCCTCTGTTTTTGGCGCAAGCTCTTCTGTCTTACTCCTTGCATTACCATCCACGAGCTCGAGTTTGGAATGCACAGACCCAGCCATCCTGAGCCTCTTCCTGTCTGTCTTTCCCGCTGAACTTAGAGGTATTTTATCGATGGCGAACCATAAGGTTGGGATCATGTAGCTCGGGAGATATCCGGATAACTGATCCTCGACAGCTACAGAAGGTGAGAAGCTCCTCATTCTGAGTCCATCGAACTCCCTCTCTGCACTAGAAAACTCGACTTGTTGGGTCGCTTCCGAGTCAAGGACCACAAAGGTCGCCAGCACAGAGCTTGCAGCATCTGTTTCCTTGCAGACCTCGGCCACTACTTGTTGTGCATAAGGAGTCATACACTTCAAGACGTGATGTTCGACACCCTCGAGCTCCAGACGTTGGCCGCGGACCTTAACTTGGGTGTCCTTTCGGCCGAGAATAATGAACCGTCCGTCCTCGCCATACCTCACTAGATCACCGGTCTTGTATAACCTGCCGTAGCGACCTGGAGAGTCAGGAGTTCCCTTTAGCAGCCAATTTGGATTCTCTATGAAAGAATTTGCAGTCTTGACGGGGTCTTTCAGGTATCCTTGGGCCAAAATAGGACCTTCAATGAGTAACTCTCCTACTGCGCCAACCGGAACGAGTTTACCATGATCACTGGGGTCCACAATCCAACAGACCGAACCTGTTGCTGTTCCAATATCATAGACACTCTGGGTTTCGTTGCTCACTGGGCTAGATGTGCAGAGAACAGCCGCCTCGGTAGGTCCGTATGTCTGCGTGATTCGGATGTGCCTCCAGCGCTCAAAGTCCTCTTGCAGAGGGGATTCACCAATGAAAAGGATGTGTGTCAGACAAGGGGTTTCGTGAGGCTGAATAAGTCTTCCGACAGATGGGGTAACCAGAATCGTGTTGACTTGCATTCTACAAATGCTTGTTTCGAGTTCATTTCGGAGACTTGAATCAGATACTGTACAGATAGTACCACCAGCGATCAGGGTTGTAAAGATATCCCAGATAGAAGCATCGAACGTGTAGCTAGAGAACTGCATCACTCGTGTATGAGAGTCAATGCCTGCCAGTGCACTGTGATAGATCAAGCTAGTAGCAATAGCCCTGTGCTGTGTGATGACTCCCTTCGGGACTCCGGTGCTTCCTGAGGTGAAAATTACGTATGCAATGTCTTGAGGACTGACGTGCGGCAATGACACTATGTCCAATTCAGATCCATCTAGTTTTTGCAGAGACTCTGGGCTGATGGATATAACTTGTCTCCCTGAACCCAACAAAATACCGCGATACTTCTCGGATGTGAGGGTAACATGGGCGTCGATCTGCTCAAGAATATTCTCCCTTCGGCCCTCTGCTTGAGTTGGATCCAAGGGAACAAAGGCACCTCCAGCTTTCAGTACCGCTAGTCTGGCAACAATAGCCCAAGTACTCTTCTCGAACAATAGAGGCACTAATGACCCATTTCTGACGCCTTGATCGATGAGGTGCTGTGCAAATCGCGTTGAGATGCTTTCCAGCTCAAAATATGTCAGCTTGCCATCCCAGCCGTCGATAGCTGTCGCGTTAGGCTGTTCTTTGCCTTTCTGCGAGATTATATCGTGGAGTGTCATCTCGACGGCAGGTTGCACAGCCTTGTTCCACTTCCATATCGTCTCCAAATCACCTGGAGTGATGTGGTCGAGGGCGCTGAGCTTTGCGTCCGGCGAGCTGGCCAATTGGCCGATAGTGTGATCCAGCTGAGCGAGCATCCTCTTGACCATGGATGCGCCAAGGACTCGCGAGTCCACGTTGGCAACAACTTCAATGTTGTTTTGCCCAAGCGTACAGACAATAACAAGAGGATAAGTGGCAGTCTCTAGTACATCTGGCGTATGCTTCCAGACACCAATAGTAGCAGAGTCATGGACCAATGGATCTTCTTCCGCGTGTTGGACAGTTAAAGTGGTCTGGAAGTTGCAAGCCTGTTGAGCTTCACTGTTGATGCGTGAAATGTGCTGCAGTCCAGCGTGCTCAAAAGGCATCATATCAGCCGCCTGATCTTGCACACCTTCAAGAAACTCAGAAACTGTCACCGTCTCATGTACAGGAACACGTACACGAACGGGAACCGTCGCTATGGTAGGCCCTATCATGTCATTCAATCCTGGGATAGAAACGTTGCGACCAGATAAGGTGGTACCAAAGACAACATCATCTGTGCCCGTGTTATAGTGAACAACGAGAGCCCATGCAGCACGTATCAATATTGCTGGGGTAATGTTTTTGGTACGGGTGTTGATAGGGATTGGGATCGTCCGTGACACCGAAATATCTGGATTTCCTTCTGACAAGCCAGTGGGCAATGGTGGGAATGTCCCAGAGTCAAACTCCAGGGTCACCCATTCCCAAAAAGCCAATGCAGATACTTGACTCTTGTTCAGAAGGTGTTCCACGTATGTGTTGAAGCTAGGAGACTCCTTTATCGCGTTGCCGTAGTAGAATTGGCGAAATACCTCCTTCATATGACGGAGAGCAACTCGGTCGTATAAAGAGTGGTGAAGAGTCCAAACGAACGTCATAGTGCATGGTTCTCGGTCCTGGATCAGGGCATATCTGACCAATGGATTCCCGAGGCTCATCCCCCTCGTTTTATCATCTTCAATGTACATGTCCAGGTCTTGCCCATGAGCCCAGTTGAGATGTTCATCCACAACCACCTGCAGAAATCCAAAAATGTCATGCTCCACGATACGAGTTCGCAGTATCGGAATCGCTTTGTGGGTCTGCTCCCAAGCCTGCTTAAAGCGGCTAATATCGACCTCGGAAGCTAAATGCATGACTTCTCGCAAAGTGTAATCTCCTTGACTTTTGGCAGTCAACGCGAGCAAACCCTCCTGTAGAGGGGTACAAGGGAAAATGTCTTTGATGCACCCAATGTCAACACTACACATGGATGCCACATCTGAAATGCATTGCTCTACATTGACCTCGCCGGCGATGAGCGAAAATGGCCCAATGGCTTGTTTGGTCTTAACATGAGCAGCGTTGTATGGAAGTTGTGCCATCTGAGCCAACGCTGGGTATTGGAAGATTTGGTCAACAAAAAGCATGAACCCAGCTTCCATTGCCGCATTTGAAAGCCGCATGGCTGCGAGAGAGTCGCCTCCGAGCTGGAAAAAGTTGTCGTTTTGGTCGATGGTTTCTTGATTGATTCCGAGAATTTGTGCCCACAACTGAGCGAGATTCAAATAATCGCCAATGAATTGTATGAAACCATTGTCTTTTATTTTATCTCCATTCAATTGAAATGGGTTTAAAATTGGCGGCGCCATGTCTTGTGGTTCTTCGACATCAGTCTCGCCTAGATTTGTTGCTAGGTTTCTACTGGTGTCAATAGGTTTGAGTTGAGACATTGAGTTTACAGCTCTTGAGGCAAATGAAATTGGTAGATAATTCTCAACGGCGCAATGCTATAAGTGCCACTCCAGGCTCTGTAATTCTTGAGGCTGGCTTATATTGGTCATGAAGTAGAAGGTGATCTGTTCGTGGAAGGACTTCTACACACCAGGGGTGTTTGCTCCACTCATTGAGCTATTAGAGTGCGTTGGCCAGGTCCTGACGCCAGCTAGGCTAGGCTATTCTCATGACTATGACTGAGACTGGGGGGTAAGCTTATCCGTTATCATCTATCGCTTATCGCATGCCATGGCATGGCCACAGTGCTTACTTTGACAAAGCTCCCAGCTATCGAACAATCCCCCATCAGCAATCCTTTGGCGTATTAGGAAATATTTTCATGATTCGGTGATACAGACTAATAAGGCAGGTCGTGAAATGCAGGCAAGAAAACATAAGCACTTGGTGACTCTGTAGGATGCTGTACCCTGCACATTATACTACCAGTGTATGCAGTCGATCCACCACTGAGGCTTTTAACGGGATTCCGTGAGCTGTAAAGAAGGCCAATCACAGTCTATGTGATAGCGCCTTGAGGACTTGAGGGTGTTTAACAGTCAAACTTACCAGGAAATGCGGTAAAAACGAGGATTATACGATGACGAGATGCGCAGCAAGTCAGCAGTCAGTCTCCTGGAGTGATTTAGGAATATACTGCATGTCGACCTTCCATTATTGGCAACCATGTGTTCAGGTAGTTCACGGATTCTTTCGCCACTGATGTCAGATACAGAAGCCTCCACTGTGTCACTACCCTGTAGGACAAGGATGGGGGTGCACTTCATCAAGATTTACTTGACAATCATATAAAAGCCGAAAGGAAAAGGTTGAAGTATGCAGTGCAACCAGACGATCAACCCTAGATAGCGACATTCTGGGACAAACGTGCAGCTCAATTGAACCTTAATCCAACATGACAGCAGCTTGTCACCAAGAGCCGACGCTGCCCGCAGCTAAGCTTAATACTGCGCAGCTGCTGCAGAAGATACCATTTCCTCTCCTTAGCAAACTTCACCATCTCAAAGCAGGAGTAGAATATGCAGAGCCCAGTCCACCAGAGTCACCTACGTCAAAAGCAAAGACTGAACATGAAAATACTCAGTCTATGCTCGAACTTATGCTGAGATACACAGACCGGGTCACCGAGATGATCTTGAGTCCCGGCACCGAAGGCATCGTTGCTCATCAGGATTTACTCAGGCTCCTGATTGATTACATAGAGCAAAGCGTATTGGCCAAGAGGAACATTCATACAGGAATTGCCCATTTTCCAATCACGAATCTCGAAAAGTCAAAACTCTTGCACTCTTATTACGAAGCTCTACATGCTGCCAATCTCAACCCTATTCCACAGGAGAGTGGCCTCTTTGGCGGCAAAACCAAAGACAGATCAACAGAGATATACACCGTCTTTGGCGGACAAGGCTTGAGAAGTGACAGCATTGAAGAGCTTCACGAACTCATGGATACATATACCTCTATGACACGAGAAATTATCCATGATTCAACCACGCTCCTCGACAATCTTTCGAGAACAAACGACATCACGAGTCAACTCTTGCCCCAAGGCCTCAGCGTTCTCTCATGGTTACAGGACCCCGACCAAATGCCAAATTCAGAATACTTGAACTCTGCGCCTGCCAGCGTTCCTTTGATAGGGCTGGTGCAGCTCGTTAACTACGAAGTCACTTGCAAGGCTCTTGGACTCACGCCGGGTCAGTTCCGCAACCGTATCGCGGGAACTACAGGGCACTCCCAAGGCATCATCACTGCTGCGGCAACGTCCTTTGCTGATGATTGGCCTTCGTGGAGAGAAGCTACCCGTGTGGCCTTGACAACGCTGTTTTGGATCGGCATCCGCGCTCAGCAGATTTGGAATTCTCAACTGCTCCATAATACGATTTCAGAGGCCATGATACAGGACTCTATTGACCACGGTGAGCGCAAACCGTCCCCAATGCTCAGCGTTCGAGGACTCGCCAGGGAGGATTTACAAACATGCATCGATGCCACCAAACGGTACCTCAAAGATGGGACCCAGAACTTGGCAATTTCAATGGCGAATGGTCCACGTCATTTTGTCGTTTCTGGACCTCCCAAGTACTTGTACGGTCTCAATCTCCAAATCCGAAAGAGGAAAAACTTTTCGATCCAGAGGAGCAGCGACGACAAGGCTACTGCTGTCGGAGGCATGTTTCTGGAAGTCAGCGTACCATTCCACACTAGCTGGCTTAAGGCGGCGGTCCCGATGATCCAGAATGATCTTGACGATGTCTGGCTGCATTCGAGCTACACTGAGGCCAAGATCCCTGTCTTCAATACCGAAAATGGACAGGATCTTGGCCAAGAAAAAAGATCAAACATGCTCCGTGAGCTGGTGGAGCTGGTCGTAAGCAGAGGCCTTGACTGGGGTAAGGTTACAGCGCATCTGCACCCGCAGCCTGCTCGATCCCCGGTAGTACTCGATTTTGGGCCTGGTGGTGTTCATGGGATCAGCTCCCTTTCTCCGTCCCTCAGTGGATCTCGCATTATCTTGGCTGGGACACTGAACGCTAAGAAAACAGATGTCGGTTACAAAGGGGAACTCTTTGCATAGACAATTGTGATCTGTGGAGGGAAGAAGTTTTAAGAAATAGAAAATAAACCTTTAGGCCTCCTCGAATACAATCTATATTTATGAAGAATAGAGAATTCTTAGGCTAGCATGACCAGTACTTGTTCCAATGCAAATAGTTACCAGTTGACTAGCAGCGAATGTGTCATTGCACTCCCTTGCGAAACTTATCCAAGATTATGGAGTAAGGTAATAGATAGACATGAGAGAATAAACGGGGATAATATATCGACCAATAGAGTTGACATAATTCCGAGACTCAATAACCTTGTTCAAATTCGAGGACATATCTAGGGTACATGGTAATACACTAATGCGAGATTTGGCGGATTTTGGAAGCTATTGCTTTTCTGGAAGGTGTCACAAATGCACACTTATCCAAACTAACACAAAGGATTGGAATTCTAGGCGCGGATGGCAAAGCTTATTCTTAACACAACAAACCTTCCTAATTAGGCCTAACGGAAGGATTGATGTTTATTGTGCCTTATCTCATAATCAGGTGTCACAGCTGGCCGTTGTGCCAAAGTCACCCAAAAACAAGGGCCCCTGTTACTAGGTAACAGAGGAATAGGGCCTATACCGCTTCTCAACATCAGGCCTGCCTACCAGTTTCTCCACAGTCTCCAGGCAGAAAGGTATGAATCATGTTTGCTCTAGCTATGAATAGAAGGTTGTACCCGAAGGATCTGTCTCCACTACTTAACCATGTCTAGTTTACGAAGCGGGAGTCCACCGCATACTGGGGTTTCAGCCTTTACCGCTTTAGCTTTCACACGTTTGCGGTTTGTATCTCAGTCTGCATTGTATAGCCCTTCTCTATTGCCTTGGCTATTGAGCCCCAGCTACAATCGTCTACCATCATACTCATCATCATGTACTACTGCCCATGACGTCAAACTTCAAGTAACAACATCAACTCCAACATGGCGTGTCGCAATGACGATACCTTTGGTCCCGTAGTCCAAGGCTGTCGGGATAATTTTGACTTCACTCTTCAATTCGAAGAGATTTTCTTCTCAATCGTACCTTTATCTATTTTCCTCGTCCTTGCTTTTGGTCGGCTTGTGTGGCTTTTTAGGAGGCCGACCATTTCTGCAGCCAACGTCTTTCTGTGGACAAAACTCGTAAGCTCTACTCTGTGACTCTAGCCTAATGATAAACAATCCTGACAATAAGCTTTAGTCTGGAATTGTGATACTTGCTGCCCTTCAGCTTCCCCAGCTAGTCCTTACCACTCATCATAGATCCAGCCTCGTGCCTCTATCAGTTACCTCTGAAATCCTTCGATTTGTTGTGATCATAGCCATTCTCCCGGTTTCTTTTGCTGAACATAAACGGACGCCAAGACCTTCAGTGCTGCTAGGTTGCTTCCTCTTTCTGACTTTGCTTCTTGACATTGTAAGAACTCGAACTCTATGGCTTTTGACAAGGCATCTTGGTCAATATGGTGCTGCTCACGCCGGGGTAGCTGTCGCCACGACCATTCTCAAAAGCATTGTCCTTGGGCTCGAAGCACAGCACAAGAGCTTTCCCCATCAGTGGAAAGTTAGCCACAGTCCGGAAGAAAGAAGCGGTATTTTCAGCCTGTCCACCTATTTTTGGGTATATAGATTGCTACTCTCAGGATACAAGTCTCTTATTACCGTGGATGACTTGTATGCTCTTGACGAAACCATGTCCGCCTCCAGCTTGCAGGAAAAAATGAAACAGCAGGAGGTCAAGAGACTTACAACCTTCACATCCGCGAGGTTCAGTTGGCGTATGTTTTCTACCCTGTTGGGGCCTCTTCTACTCGCCGTATTGCCTCGAATAGCTGTCATCGGCTTCACATTTTGCCAGCCATTTCTGATTAAAACAGTTCTGGCAAACCTGGAATCACCCGGCGATCCAAAACACGGCTACGGATTGATTGGCGCCACTGTCATCATCTTTACTGGCATAGCCGTCTCCAACGGCCTCTACTTCTACTGGCAAGAAAGATTCGTCTGCATGGCCCGTGGTATCCTTCTTACAGCTGTCTACAACAAAACGATTTCGTTACCCATCGATGATGTTAATGATTCGGCAGCCCTTACACTGATGAACAGCGACATCGAGCGCATCAAGATGGGCCTCTTACCCCTTCATGAGTACTGGGCCAACGTCATCGAAGTGATCCTCGCTTCATGGCTTCTGGAGAAGCAGATCGGTGCCGCCTTCGCAGCACCTATTGTGGTTATAATCCTCTGCATTCTAGCTTCGGGAGGAGTGGCATCAGTCACAGGTCGACGCCAAGTTGCTTGGATGAAAGCAATTGAGGAGCGAGTTGCTGTCACCGCCACTGCCTTCTCAACAATGAAATCACTAAAGATATCAGGCATGACAAGTGCAATTGAGAAGCTTATACAGCAGTTACGCGAGAATGAGCTCAGAATCGGAGGCAAATGGCGTCTGATGCTTGTTGTTGCCGTCACTCTCTCCTTTACGCCTATGACAATCGGCCCCCTTATGGCATTCACAGTCACATCGAGGTCTCTTGAGGTCACACGAATCTTTCCTTCCTTGGCATATATCATGTTACTAGCTACACCCCTCTCCAACTTGTTACAGAACATACCAGGTTTGCTGTCGGCTTTTGCGTGCTTGGGACGCATCGACACGTACTTGAAAAAGGAGAGTCGATTGGATCCTCGCACTATGTATCAAAGCGCCTCTTTCTCGCAGGAGAAGGTCGCTATGTCCCAAGCAGCACCAGCACTCCAGGTGACTGGAGGAAACTTTGGATGGACGGCTGAGCACAATGTTCTGCGAGATATCAACCTCAAGATACCTTCTGCCTCTCTTACTATCGTCGTGGGTCCAGTGGCATCTGGCAAATCTACTTTCCTCAAAGCCCTTCTGGGTGAAACAACATTCTCATCCGGAACCATTGAAGTTGGAGTCAACTGCCACAGAATAGGATATTGTGACCAGACACCGTTCTTATTCAATGAAAGTATTCGGGCCAATATTGTTGGTCATGCCCCGTTCGACGCCACACGCTACCAACAAGCTTTATACTGTACCGCCCTAGAGGTGGACTTGAAACAGCTACCACAGGGAGACCGTACCATTGTTGGAGGAAACGGTATTTCGCTCAGTGGTGGACAAAAACAACGCCTCGCTCTAGCGAGGGCACTATATCTCGAGGCAGACCTCTATCTTCTTGATGACATCTTGAGTGGTCTCGATGCCACCACATCAAGTCTAGTCTTCCAAAGAACGCTAGGAATAAACGGGGTTCTTACCTGCAGAAAGTCTACTGTGATTTTTTGCACTCACGATGAGCGATACCTGAAATTTGCCAACAACATTATAACCATTAGTGATGGTTCATTGACGGCGGTACAGAATGGTACCAGAATTGACAACCATGCTGAGCTCTTTGACGAAGTAGATGACCAGGTTTCAGGCCCTGATTTAGAGACGGATCACTCGATAAACTCAAATGGTTTGACTGAGAAGCATCCAAAAGATGAAGCGCGACGATTGGGAGACTTTGCGGTCTATCGTTACTACTTCTCCAGTATGGCAAATTGGGTGATAACATTGTTTGTTATATCGTGCTGTTGCTATGGATTTACGGCCAACTTTCCTACGGTCTGGCTGAAATACTGGTCTGATGATGTGATACGCCCAAATCCTCAACAATCAGGCGCCTTTTACGTTGGTATCTATGCTCTTTTGCAGACGTCATGTCTGTTATCACTCACTGCTGTTGTTCTCCTATGCACCCAGTCCATGATCTCGCAGACCGGCTCAAGACTCCACCAGAGAGCACTGCAGACAGTCATTGGCGCCTCGTTGCGATTCTTCACTCTTGTCGACAGTGGTACGGTCACAAACCACTTTGCCCAAGACTTGACTCTGGTTGATAGTGAACTACCCCTTTCACTCATCAACTTTGCCCTATCGCTCTTTGCATTGATTGGAATGGCTGCTGTGATTGCTGTTGCGTCTCCATGGCTGGCGGTGGCCTATCCATTCTTAATCGGCGTCGTTTACTATATCCAAGTGTTCTACCTTCGGACGTCGAGACAGCTTCGACTCTTGGAATTAGATATGAAAGCGCCTCTATTGTAAGTGTTCTTATTGATCAATAGCCGATTCCTTCCGTGCAATGACTGACTATGAACAGTGCGCATTTCATTGACACAATTTCAGGGCTGATTACCTTGCGGGCTTTGGGATGCGTAGATGTCTTTATGGATATATGCAATGGTTTACTAGACACTAGCCAAAGACCTGCATATCTACTGGCCATGATCCAACGATGGCTTCAATTTGTTCTCCGGCTTACCGTCATGCTAATTGCTACCATGATTGTTACCCTCGCCACCCAACTGCGCACTGATGCAGGGTTCACTGGAGCTACACTTGTTACCCTCATGGTCTTTGGGGAGATGTTGGCAACAATAGTCCAGTCATATACTACACTTGAGACAAGTATAGGAGCTGTCGCTCGACTAAAGACATTCAGCTCATCAACCGAGCAAGAGTCCAAACCTGATGTCAATACCTTGCCAGATTATAAGTGGCCGCAAAATGGCCAAATTGAAATCAAGAATGTATGGGTATCATACGGGTAAGTATATTTCTCAAGATTCAGATCGTACCGGGCTAGGAACTAACCTATGTTGCAGCGGAAAAAATGTATCCGATCAGGAGGCCACAGCACTTCGGGATGTTAGTGTAACATTTCATGCTGGTGAACGCGTTGCGATTGTTGGTCGAACTGGAAGGTATGACATTTAAAATTTCTTGCTTTTTTTCTGTTGCCTATAACTAGGAAAAGACCTCGATCATGGGTCGAGATAAACAATCATGACAAATTTAACTAACCTCTGATTTAGCGGAAAATCATCTCTTTTACTTCTATTGCTACGCCTTGTCGACCCTTTGCCTGCCAATGAGCCTTCGAGCGGTTTGACAGTTGACAAACTCTCCCTTGACGAAATTGATCGGGACCTTGTGCGACGCCATATCATCGCCGTTTCTCAAGATCCTGTCTTTCTACCTTCATGCCCAGGCTCAACATTGCGGAGTAATCTAGACCTTTTCCATGAGGCATCAGATTATGATCTACTTGACATATTACAGTTACACGGCCTAGAGTTTTTGATAAGCGAGCAGCCAAGCCGAATTGGCCTTGATGACTCCTTTGATATGAGTTCACTCAGTCATGGTCAAAGACAACTCTTCAACCTGGCAAGAGCAGTTACACGACGACGCATTCGAAATGAGTCTGGTGCCAAAGGAGGGATCCTGCTGCTTGATGAAGTTTCGTCCAGTGTCGACTCTCAGGCCAATGACAAAATGTGGAAGATTATCGAGGACGAATTTGTTGGATATACGGTCATTATGGTTGTCCATCGGCTCGATATGGCCTTCAAGTGCGATCGTGTTGTCGTCATGGAGCAAGGTCGAGTGGCAGAAAGTGGGCAGCCAGATGACTTATGCCGAGAGAAAGATGGAGCTTTCAAGAGGCTGATAGATGCTACAGAGGCAGGGAATAATGGAACCCCGAACAAATTTGCTACAGGCTCATATGGAATCTAAATTGTTTTGTTTATCTTTTATAGTGGCAAAGAATTTTTTCAGCTCAATAACATATCTACATAACCTATCAGTGCAACACCAACAATTGGGAGTGGTCCGTGTTTTGTCTTGAAATATCTAGGAGCCTAAATCAGACAATTTTCTTCAAACATTCCAAGACACCCAATAATATAAGTAACAGAATAAGAAACAGACGATTATTAATATCACGTGGTAGGCTTATTTGGAAATGTTGTAAGCCACAAGATATAATACTTGAAAGATAGTAAGCTGTCTCAAAGTTTGGGCTTCTGATAACATATTACTTCCTAATTCCAAGACATATAGGAACTACTTAGTTACATTGGCATCATAGGTTGTGTGTACAGTGAGAAGGGGAGATATAAC